>BMAO01029116.1:0-181817 GCA_019973975.1 Trichonephila clavata
ATATCGATCTCTATACTAAATGTAAATGTCGTTCTAATCAATATATTTATTTGCGTTTTCCTCTGAATTCATTTTTCATCTCTGAAACTATGTTTTTTTTTCAGCTCTTTCGTTTTTGGTGGCATTATCTCTCTTTGTGTGGGTTAAAGTAAGAATCTCATAGGAATTGTTATAAAAATATTCCTTTTTCAATGGCTCACTTTCCATAACATTAGGTTGTTCCATTTATTTTTTATAGATGGTAATTGTTATGAAGAAAAATAATGTGGGAAAATGTACAGAATAATTCAGCTTTTTTAAGGATAAAAAAATAGTGTGAAACTTTAAATTTTTGAAGTGTGTTACATATAAAAACGATCGCTAAATGTTCGTTAAAGGTCTTTTTATATGAATTTTAATTCTGCATTCAGTAATATTTGCTGGAATTCCTTTGTTTATTGTGACTGCTTGAAAAATATTAAAATATTCTATTATAGCTTATAAGACTAATGTAGAAAACAAATGATGTGAATGATGCTTAAATGCTTATTAGTATAATGGTATACAATTTTTTTTTTAAAATGCAATGTAAATATTTTGTAAAGACTTAAATAATAGGTCATTTATTTAATCAGTTTTTAAGCACTAATCAAATTGTCTAAAAATATCACCAGGAATTATTTTTAAAACACTTCAGAAAACTTTTAAATATTTTTTTAAATTTATAATGAGTTGCATATTGGAATTTTAAGCTTTGCAGACCTGGTACATTCCGCAGGAGCTGGTATCACTTTTTAACGTGGCACCATACAGGTGATACCAATTACCGCAAGTAATTTTGACGCCCAGTTTCCCCCTAAAGGGAGGCACCTGAACCATTGATGATGCGAACCTGTACTAGAATTTAATTTTGCCGAGAACACCCTAGCCAAACACAGACACTCTAGGAATTATTTACATGCCGTGTAATCATACGACATGGCCGCTATTGATTTCCTGTATCATGAAAATTAACCGACTTGGGCCGGGGTCGAACACGCAGCTTAAGTGCAGAAGGACAGTGACAAACCAACCACTCCACCACGGCTTTTAATATAACACTATCGATATATTGCAATAAGTGACGTCATGATGAAGAAAACTACAATCGCATATTTTTCAATGAATTAGGAGCGTCTATTATTTACCAATTGTCTTTTTTTCATTTATTTTAAAGCGAACAATAAACATTTCATTTTTAACCCAGTTAGAAGCTCTTTAAAAGTTTTGCATTCCTATATTTAAATTATAAATTTTAATGGTTTATATTTAATTGGAACTATAGTAACAATTTATAACAAAGGGGGGAATTTGTTTCTTCATGATGAAGAGCAGCCGGTTCATGCCATCATCAATTATTTCATCACAACATTCATATTCAGTATTTAAATCTGCTATAGCGTTCAAAAGCTACAATATTGAAGTACAGAATCAATTTTATGATCGAAAATTTTAAGGCTCTTAAAAAAAATCTTCGTAACAGCATTTTCTATGAATAAAATATTTTATATATTATCTCAGACAACATAATGGCGCAAGTAAAATATCTTTATATATAGCTTTGAGCCTAAGCAATGAAAAAAATACATATTCCATTCAGATTAGTGTGCAATGTGAATATAAAATTGCAATATATTTGCTCTTGATTCAATATTATATGCAAATGATTTTAATAAGATTACATCAGTTTGAATTTAAAGGAAATATTTTGCTGAATGGCAAGACTAGAATAAATTTGATTTTATTTTTAGGAAATATAATAAAAACCAAATTATTTCCAAACTATTCAAAGAAAGTTAAAAAAATAAAAGATAACATGTGCATTTAAATGATCCAAATACTTCCTAATAATCGAGTTTATGATGTTTTTCTAGATAGAATATAAGAACATATTAAACCTCATTAAAGCAGTGAAAAAATTAATTGTATTTTCATGTTTCTTTGGGAATTATACATAGGAAACCTTTGAACATTTTTTAGCCCAATAAATTATACCTTTTGAAATATAAAAGAATGGCTGATTTAAATTCAAATGGTATTTGCTTTAATATCCTATGTTTATTTTAAACACGTTCAAAACAAAATTGTGTGACAATTATCTTCCTTCTGAACATATATCTAAGGGAAAATCCAATGTATATCTTAAAAAAGATCAGATCAACAGGATCACAGTGAAATAAATCAGAAATTTTAGTTTATTAAAGTACTTTCCAAAAAAAAAAGGGTAAACACTATTTTTTAAAAATTCCTAATATAAAATTTTAATTTTTCGAAATTGAAAATTATGAAATAAATAAATGATAATAAATCCTCCCGGAAATATTTTAAATAAATCCAGCATCCTGGATTTGTAAAACATTAATTACCCTTTTAGAAGAATATTTTTGACATTATATGTATAAAAATGTAAAATACTTTTTTATTTTCTTTACTAAGCTTTAATTTGTTAAGGAGATACATAAAAAATGTATTAAATACGATACTCAATGCATGAATAAAAATATCTAATATGCGAATATAGATATTCAATCTAAAAGAAGATTAATTGGGATAGAAAAGATTTTAGTGAAAGAATTATTAGTTCAATTGAGATAAATATTGAATTTTTTAGAAGGAAAATTGATAAAAAAAAGGAATTAATGATAATATTATAATAACAATTGCTATGAAAATAATATTTTAGATTTTTGATTCCACAAATCAATGTTTTTATAAACTAATATTTAAATTAAAACATAAAGTCTCTAATTTTATAATTAGTAAATTAAAGGACAAGATGAATTGTATTGTTTTTTAAACTTTCTGTTTGTTAAATATTTTAGAACGACATATAAATATATATGCAAAAAACATACACACACACACACACACAATATATATATTATATATATATATATTGTCTTTGGTAAAATAAAAATTTAAACCCCAACATCAACTTTTAAAGGCATCGTGTTGCTCCGTTTTAATAGCGGCCGAGAACTGTAATTCTGGCGACGTCAGAAAACTGTTCAAAGCTCAGGTTAATCCTAGGAAGGAGAAGATCGGAATTCGACACTTAAAAGAAATCAGTGATAATAGAATTTTAGTTAATTGTGCTTCTGAAGAAGATAGAGAAAAACTGATGACTACGATTGAAGCTAATCCTAAGTTCCTGAAGCCAACTGTACCTAAACGCAAAAACCCTACGATGATGATTAGAAATGTGCCAAATGACGTTGCCGATTCGGAATTACTGGACGTTATTCAGGAACAGAATCCAGAAATCCTTGTTTCAAATGAGTGTTGGAAGGAGTCAAGAGTTCGTTTTGTTTTGAAGAAATTTCAACATGTGAGAACTGTGGTGATTGAATTTCATCCCAAGATTCGGAAAAGTGTTACTGCGGTGGGGTCATTAAAAATAATGTGGAACATGTGCCATGCTGAAGACTTCTTAGTGATAAACAGGTGTTTCTCGTGTCTCGGTTATAATCATAGAGCAAATGAGTGCACAAATATGTTATCTTGTTATTTTTGCGCCGGAGAACATAAGAGTGATAACTGCCCAAACCGAGAAAATCAGGTATGTGTTAATTGTATTAGATATAACAAAAAGTTAAAAAGCGAAGCCAAAAAAGTGGATGTCAAGCATAAGCCTTTTTCGCATAGCTGCTCTTGTCATAACTACATGAGAAATCAAGTTGCTGCTCGAACTGACTATGACTAGACTCATTAAAGATCATCTTAATTTTGTTCAAATTAACTTACATAAGTCAAAAAAGGCTACACAGCACCTTATTTTAAATCTTGAAAATGATGATGTTGATGTTGCTCTTATTCAAGAGCCGCACTGTTTGAAAGGAAAACTTCCTGGATTTCTGAACACTTACAAAATTTTTTATGATACAAAATCAGAGGTTATAAAGGCGGCTATTATTGTTAGAAACACGGCGATTACAGTTTTTTCCGATCCTAGGAATCTTGATTATAATTCTGCAATGATTGACATCTCTTTTAGAGGATACGATTTTACTGTATTTTCATATTATTTGAACCTTCAGTTAATATTGATTTGGATCTAAGAAAAATTGAGCATATGTTTTCAAATAGAGTGTTAAAAAGACTTATTTGGTGCATGGATGCAAATAGTAAGTCTGAAGTTTGGTTTAGTCCTGTGACTGACTCTAGAGGCATTAAGTTATGTGAATTCTTCAGTACATGGCAATTGATTACGGTAAATGAGGATTATGGGCCTACGTTTAGTTCTGGTCAGGGTACTAGCTATATTGATATTACAGCTGTTGGAACTGATGTGCTTAGATTACTTGATAGGTGGTATATACCAGACTATGATTCCCTCTCTGATCATAGAATGATTTCTTTTGAGCTGAAAATTCCCAGTTCAGCTAGGGCTTGTGACTGTTCTGCAGAAACAAATCTTTTCAATACTAAAAGAGCAAATTGGAACATGTTTTATTCTCACTGTTCTAAAGCCGAGAATGCCGTATTAGATTTTTTGAATAACTGTATACTACCTGATAGTCTCGAATTATGTGTTCAAGATGTGCAAGATATAATTATATCGGCTGCAGAAAAATCTATCCCTTTGAAAAAGAGAGGATGTCATAAAGTACCCTGGTGGTCCGTTGAATTATTTTGCATGCGTAAACAATTGAATGCAGCAAGAAGACGATATCAAAGAACAAAGAATTCCGTTCTGAGGGAAGTTTATAGAGAAAATTACATTCAAATTAGGGTAAAATATAAATTCAAACTTGATGAAAGCAAGGCGAACTCTTGGAAATCTTTTCTCGCTGATATTACTGTACTGAATGTTTGGAAGAAAATTTATACTCATGGAGTGAAAAACAATTTTACTAAAAGACTTGAAATCTCAGGAATCGAAGTCTCCTCTGGACATTTTACTTCTTCTTTTGAAGATACTATAGATGCCATCTTGAGGAAATCTTTTCCTCGTGATCCAAATAGTCAAGATAATTCTCAACATAGGGTTTTGCGTTCAGAAGCTGATTTGGTTTATGAAAGTGATGATGATATACCTTTTTCAAGAACAGAAATTGACAGTGTTATAGGTAATTTAAGTTTAAATAAATCTCCTGGTTCCGACAGAATTAATAATGAACTGATTAAGAAGTTTCACAATTGTTCTCCTTCTGTCCTTTTGCCTCTCTTTAACAAATGCTTGAAATTGGGTGTTTTCCCAAAGATTTGGAAAAGAGCAAAAATTGTACTTCTTCCTAAAAGTACTGAATTGTCAAGGACGCACATAGACAATATTCGTTGCATAAGCTTACTCCCTTGTTTGGGAAAGTGCTTGGAAAAACTCTGCATTACTAGACTTAACCACTATTTAAGAAAGTCTAGTCTTTTAAGTGACGACCAGTACGGTTTTACTCCTCAAAGGTCAGCAGAGGATGCCTTGGTACGCCTTTGTGATTTAGTCAAGGAGGGCAAGCGAAAAAACGTGACTTTTCTAATTTCCTTGGACATTAAAGGAGCTTTCGATAATGCCTGGTGGCCTGGCATCTTGCACCTGCTCAAAAGTTTCAAAGTTCCTAAAAACATCTTTTGCCTTATTAGAAGCTTCTTACAATATCGTTCAGCTGATCTTACATTGGGTAATGTCACAACGAATATTGCTTTAGAAAAAGGCTGCCCTCAAGGGTCAGTTATGGGACCTTTTCTGTGGAATTTAATTATGAACGATCTTCTTTGCAATATCTCAAAGTTCCCGAATTGTCATAAAATAGCTTTTGCAGATGATGTACTTCTTATTGTCCAGTGTAAAGACTTTCAGGATGCCTGCACTTTGTCACAAAACATTCTTAATAATATTTTTAAATGGTCAGAGCTATATAATTAGAGTTTAATCCACTTAAATCAAAAGTAATGAAAATTTATAAAAAATCGACAGTAGATCAAAAAATCAACTTAAAACTTGGAGGTGTAACAATTGAAGAAGTGCACAAGATTAAGTATTTGGGCATAATTGTTGATAACAAAATGCAGTGGAAGGAGCATATCTCTTATATTTCTAGCAAAAGTGAAAAAATTCTTCTTGGACTGTTAAGAATTGCAAACAATACTTTTGGGGTGAAAACTAATGTTCTTCAGTTGATTTATAAGCAGGGGATAGTACCTCTTATATCTTATGCATCGAGAGCTTGGGGATACTCTTTAAGAAAGAAAATTAATAGTAGACTGATTAGGAGAACGCAACGGAGGTTTTTACTTCGTGTCATTAAAGGATACAAAACTCTTAGCTATGAAGCAGTGTTTGCGATTTCTGGAATGCCACCTATTGACTTGGCTATTTTGAACAATCTTGATGTTCGCAAAAGCTTTTTGAGTACCAGCCTTGGAACGCTGGATGGGGTGATTCCAATTTCATTATTGCCACACCCTTCATGTAGAAAGGCTATCACTCTTGTAACTTATTCAAATGAAGTTCTTCAAGATTATAAAACTATTTGTTTCACGGATGGCAGTAAATTGAATGGAAGAGTTGGTCTTGCCTGCGTTATTTACGAGGAAGGATTTGAAAAAGCTACTTTCCAGCATCGAATAAGAGATGAATGCTCTGTTTTTCAAGCCGAACTACTCTGCATTAATCTTGCCGTAAAAGTGATTCAGGACTCTCTCCGTCAGGGCGATACTCTCAAATTTCTTATTTGCACCGACTCGCTCTCTTCGCTTTATTCTTTGCACAATATAAATTCTACAGAAAAACTTGTTGTGGAGGTTCAATCTATTCTGTACAACCTTGAAGACTGTGATATCCACTTTTCTTATGTTCGGGGCCATAGTGGAAATCTCGGCAATGATAGAGCGGACCAGTTGGCTAAAGAGGCAACTTGCCAAGATATGAGCCTTTCGATGTCTGTGCCATTGTCCCACTGGAAGCATTTAGCTTGGGAAAGAACTGTTTCCGACTGGAACTCCAAATTCTTGGCCTCACCTAAAGCTTTATGGACTAAAAAGTTTTTCCCGACTATTTATCAACGGCTAAAATGTAAGAAATTTGTTACTGATTTTAAGTTATCCCAGATTCTAACAGGACATGGTAATTTTAAGAGCTATTTATTTAGGTTTAACTTAATTGATAATGATATTTGTTCTTGTGGTCTGGACGCTGAAACCGCGGAACATGTCTTGTTGTATTGTAATCTATATTGTTGTAAAAGAGAAAATTTTAAAAAGGAGTTAAAATGCTTAGGTATTTCCTGGCCACCCATTTTTTTCTTTGTTAGTCAATTGTTCTGAAAGCCTTAATGTCTTGAGAAAATTTGTTAACAGTATAGATTTTTAAAATTTTACAGATACTTTCCTTTCTTTATATTTGTGTATTTCCTCCCTTCCTTTATTTTAGTTTTGGCTCTTTATGTCCCCCCCCTTTTTGTGTCCCCCCTTTATTATGTTTTTTCTTCTTAATTATATTTTTGTTGTTGTTGTTATTATTATTGTTTTGTAATGTTGTTACCACTTACGTCTGTAAGCCTCATGTTATGCAATGTGGAGCATGAGGAGTTTTGCAAATAAATTTATTTAAAAAAAAAAAAAAAACATCAACTTTTATCCTGATTACTTAAACCTTGTTAAAATTAATAACAATCGATTTAAAACTAATTACTTAGATGTATCATTGCATATTAAGGATTATAAACTAAATATTAATGTTTAAGATAAAAGAGATGCTTTTAATTTTAACATTCCTAAAGTGCCATATTGGAATTCTAATTTATCAATTTCTAAACATGAAATATTATTTTTAACTATATTTATTGTAATAATGTATTAGTTAGCGATTAATCTAATATATTTTTAAATTTTAATAACTGTATTAGTCATTCACTCTTTTGAACTCCATCCCATAAGAAGAATTCATTCAAAATTTCCATGTATAGCAGATCTAAGCGGTGCATAGTTATGGGATTTGACTATTTCAAAGGAAATTAAGGTAAGTTTAGTTAATACGTCATCTCCTTTAATGTTACAGGACTATTCACCAAACTTTATTGGCAGAGGTAGTATATATATTATTGAAGTCCCTGTTTTTTCAGCATTTTCTTGGGGAAAAAATCGAAATAAACTTTTCTGCATTAACCTTAAGAAGAATTCTTTGTGGCCAAGGTAGCCTAACGGTCAAGGTATCGGATCGTGGCTGGCATGTCATGAGTTCGAGCCCAGTACCATTAAAGACACGTCGTGTGGAGGGGGTGATGCATGTTAAATCTGCCAAACGTCCTCCCGTTGGTATGGTGTAATATTTAGGAGGGGTGCCAGCTCAGATGTCGTTCTTGTCACTTGACCATGGTTCCAAATTACGAGGTTCGTCGCCATAAGTCCTCGTGTAGCTGAACAGCGAAATATAAACACACTCACTCAAGAAGAATTCTTTAGACCATACATCTGACTTTTGCCAGAAAAAAAAATGTGCATTATGTTATATGTCACTGTAGTTTATTATTCAAACATCATTAATACGCATAAGATATTAATCTAAGGTACTCAAATTATGAATTTTATCTGTACATAATTTTGTCAGATTCATATATTACCGATTTTAATCAGCTCATCGTATTGGGCATTTGCCAAATGTCTGAGAAACATAGAATTTCTAGAAATTATGTAGCATAAAAATTTGCTTTATATTTATAGTGAACACAGTTTGTTGAAATCAGATAATTTAGTTCAATAGATAAAATGTGATCAACGAAAAGACATGGCGCCAGCAAATTTAGATCAAAATTTAAGTCTGAGTTGCAAAAACAGTCGTCTAGACTCATTATTGTAATGCAGATTTTGGTATTGTGTTAGAGAAAGTTTTATGATCCTAGAGATTCACGAGCATGGAGTACATATTTCTAACGATTTTAAAGTTTATTCTTTGTCGGATTTGACTTATATGTGTACATATCAAAGGGAACAAGATATGAGTTTTACACCAGTTATGTATAAACTTATAATAATATAAGTTGAGTGTATATTATTTGTCGTGAATTATTTAAAAAAAAATGTATATTATACATTAACACTACAATGTCCGGGATTTCGATTGCCCTTAAATATTCCGCCTGTGTCTTTTAGACATGATATAATATATATAAACTAATTTTAATAACTACTGGACTAATCTTTAGTAGGGTTTAGTTTTAAGACTTTTTAATATTGTTTCACGTAATTATCAAATATTATGACCCTTTATATCATTAAAAACTGTAACAAAACAAATTACTTAATCTTGTAAAATGGTATCAAAATATAATATTCTTAAATTTTAGTACAGTTAGAAAAATTGCAATTTTTATGAGAACGTGAGTTTTTTTCCCATCATTATTTATCGTCTTTATGCATACTGCTCTGTACATACTTCATTTACAAGGAATAGAGTGATATTCAATTTTTCTTGTGCATTTTCCGCATACCATTTTCGTGGAAGAGACATAATTTCTTTTAGTTGCATTTCCATTACATTCTTTAATTTCACACTCTTTGCATTTTTGTGAATTTCTAATTCCTTTGAATTCAGTACTTGCCTGATTTTCCAAATTCCATGCACTTACGTAATTTGGAACGTAATGGCAGGTAAGCAAATGTTATGTAACGTAACACTTAGAAACAATGATTTTAGTACAACTGACTCATTTCTGCTCTGAATGCAATAACACTGCATTCAAGGTCAAACAAATTTGTGACATTACTTCCACAAGTTTGTTTTGCGAATGGTATCTACTGGGTGATTTGTCTTTTGCTGAACGACTGATATTTATAATGATAAATTGCTTGGAGTCGAAGACCAGCAGACGTTATAGGTATATCTAGATGTAAAATCTCTCCTACTAAACCTAGAACCGCACAACTTTTTCTTTGTAGTCACCATGAAAAATGACTAAAAGTCACAAAAAATTTTCAAAAACTCCTGCAAAACCGCTGAAAGGAGTACACACCAAACAGGCTCTGGTGTCCTATCCACACCGACGGGCATTCAAGTTTCAATACATGGAAAAATAATATGAAATAAATTCGATCTTCAGAAATGAAATATTATTAGGAAATTGGTTTTTTTCCACTCTTAATTGGTGCTGGAACATTACACAATGACTTTTATAACAAGAAACTAAAATTAAATTCTAATACTGTTCTTTCTTGTTTTGCTTTGAAAAATTATTTTCGGTACTCTTAAGTGAGTGAGTGAATACTGAAGTCGTGTTCAGCTACACGTGACCTTTTTGGCGATGGACCTCATAATTTTGGACCATAATTAAGTGACGTGGACGACAGATGAGCTGGCACACCCCTCTCCTAACTATCACACTACACCTGCCGGAGGACGTTTGAGCTCTCGACAGATTAAAAGTGCATCGTTCCTCTACATGGCGGGTCTTCAGTGGTACTGGGCTCAACGAGCCAGCCACAAGTCTGTTACATTGACCACTAGGCTACCGTGACTTCTTGGTACTCTTAAATAAAATACTTTAGAAATTTTTTTCTTAGTTTCCCACAAAAATAAAATGCTTCAATATTCACCTATGTTCCTATGTTTACCTTCCTTCCTTCCTCAGTGGCTCGATATCTATGGGCCTTGGCCTTCTCAAGAAGCCTTTTCCAGGCTAGCCTTCTTCCTGCCAGTATTCTCCAATTCTTAGTTCTCAAAATTAGGAGATTTTTTTCTAGAACATCAATCCATCTAAGATTTGGCTTCCCTTTCTTCGTGTTCCAATTGTTTGGACATAGAAGACTTTTTTAGAGGTGCGGTCTTCGTCCATTTTGACAACGTGACCTGCCCATTGAATTCGTTGTATTTGAATGAAATTAACTATGCCAGATTCTTTATATGATTGATAGAGCTCAAAATTTGATCTTCTTCACCACGTTCCATTTTCCTGAATTCTTCCAAAAATAAATCTTAAGATCTTAATTTCGTAAATGTTAAGTTTACCACAAACAGAAAAATCATCCCATGAAAAAAGAAACGTATACTTTGGACATTTCTCAATTTTTTAACCTTTATTTACAATGAAAAATAAATAATGGTATTTTAACCATGATTTATTTATCGATTGTTTATTAATGTCGCACTTCGAAGCAACATGAGGGCTATTAGAAAACGACCTTCTCATTTTATATCATAATTAAGTTACAAGGAGTAAATGGCGTAGTAAAGATGAAAGATAACTAAGACATCTCAAGAATACCTACCAAAAATGCAAGTCTGATGGGTGATATATATGAGCAAATTAATTTTAACGTATATAATTCAATTGGTATTTATTCAATATTTTTTCTGTTTCTGTAGAAAACTAACTTTTTTAAATTCACATACATTTAACAATATATATTTTCGCCATTATGTTCATCGTCTGCTATTGGACTTATTTTTTCAATAGTAATGTTAAATAGTTTTTATAATAATGGTTTTATTTATTGTCCATCTAAAAAATAATCAGTATTAGTTTACATGTACCTTTAATTGATAAAATATGTATAAATTTAATTGCTATATGTTCTTATTAAGATACATCTCAGAAATTTCACCAGAAGCATGTCTCTCTTAAGATTGTGACAGATCTTTACGCATCCTCACACTAATCCTCTTGGGTATTCTTTGGGGCTAGCAATATTAATCAACCTTCTTCTAAGAAGAAGGCGTGATATGCAAATTAAGTTTATTATATATAGTTCTAGTTCGCGAGTTAAAAATTAAGTGAGTTAGAAAGTTAAGAAGGATAGATAATAGAAAGTTAGAAGGTTAGTAACTAAAGGTGACAAGCGACATATGAGGTGAAAAGTTAGAAAGGTCTTGCAAAAGATTGAAGACAGAAGTTGTTACTGATAAATTAAATTGATTAGAAGACTGCCTAAGTTCAGGTATTGTCACCTTCATATTTCGTTTTACATTTAAAAGGTTAACCGGCTAGTTAAAAGGTTAAGCGGCCATTAGTTACATACATATACCGTTTCAAGTAATATTGAGAATATAGGAACTATTATTATAAGGGTAGTTTATTAAATGTATTCTCCCCAATAGTTTATTAAATGTATTATCTCGTCGCTTCCCTCGGTTGACTGACTGGATCATCCTATTTATATTGTTGCTTGAATGGTGTTTGAGTCGATTAAAGTGCTAAATAAAATAATTGGAAACTATCATGTCGATTAATCCTTCACTTCCTTCCACACCTTTAGCTTGGTTACAGGGTAGAGACGAAAAGTACGTTTATTACAAGATATTTATATATGTGCCCTCAAAGGATGCATTCGCAATGGACAAACATACGCATAATTTAATGTTATATAACATATATGCTCAAGCTTAATTAACAACCACACCTTTGTTAAAAATTATAACAAAATAACGCTAAGCTGCGAATTAAAAAAAATACTCAAATTCATTTAAAAGAAATCGTTATGTTAAAAGATCGTTATGTGGGTCTGGGTTTCATATTCCAGAATAAAACCCAAATTTAAAATCTTAGATTTCTCCTAACTATAAAAACATTTGTTCAGTAATAGTTAATTATTTGAAACAAACTTTTTAAAGTCTTCCTGAGTTCTATTTTTATCTTCTGGAACATTCTTTTATAATTGCCTTCTTTTACCCTTCGTGTTTATCGTGTCTTTCCAAAAGAATTAAAATTTTAGGATTTCACCACCTCTTAACTTTTCTTATCACTCTCCCTACAACTCAGAGGAGAACCTTTTCTTTTCCAGGCTAACAATATCTTGAATTGACCAAAGAAAGATATATTTCTTCGAAACCCTTTTGAAATAAAAAAAGTAAGCCACAGTTCTGAAGCAATATTCCAGTATAAATACACAAAACTACAGTCGAACCTCCATATTGCGAATTTTTCTATACAGCGAACTTTTTCCTGGAACGCAGAACACACACATACATTTCACGATTTTCTTCTTAAAATAACCTCCCTATAGCGAAATGCATTTTCTATATAACGAACTTTTTCTTCTGATTCAATTTTTCCCTCCCTGTTTTAAAAGTATTTCTGGACATTTCAAGTTATTCTCTCTTTTAACTCAATTTATGGTGGTCACAAATCTTGAACTGGTTTTATTAGGTGCCTAACTAGCCGAGAACTATAGAATTCGAGGCGTTTCATCCAAGAAGTGTAACCTTTAACCCCCATTGTCCAGTTCACTAGAAACATCTTCCATATCCCCTTTCACCCTTAGTGGAGTTGTCTCGTGTCTCCATGTGTTTGAACTGGTCTATGTTCATTTGTAGTATTGATCCGTCGTCTTGGTTACTTCGTTTCTAGTAGCTCGAAAATGTCAAAATGTAAGAGCTTGAGCAGCAAAGAAAAAAATTAATTCTTCAGGAAGTGGATAAAGGCGTCAAGACACTTTCCTTGCAGTTTTTCTTTCTTTCTTTCTTTCTTTTTGATAGGTAAGATATATAAATTAAATATATAATATTTTACAGAAATATGTGAATAATTACTTTTTTTATACAGTAGAACGTCGTTTATCCGAACGTTTATTATCCGGAGCGTCAAATATCCGGACCAATGTCCGGATACGTTTCCGAACAGTGCAATGCTCAACAATTGTTTTCTGTGAGGCCAAAAGTGACGGAACAACTCCAGGTGAGGGATATTTGAGGAATTTCCGTTGTGTTATTTGGTAAACATCTGCGTGGAATATTAGGTCAGTTTGTTTCCAAGCTAGGGGTTGTATACGTGCTGTTTTGTTGAGTTTTGTTGATGTAGAAACCTAGATGGCATGAGATGCAGAAGACTGAGGATTTCAAATGCTAAATGATGACGAGATTGGGACTTCCGTGCAAGAAGAATCCGACCCTGTCGACGATGAAACGGATGAAGACGAGGACAACAACAGCAATGAAAGTAGAAAAGGTCCATCAAATGCTGATGCACTTTCTGCGTTAGAGAGTGGTACGAACAACAATCGGAGTGGTGTCCTACTCAACTACTGCTGCTCAAGAGAATCACAGACCTTGCAAAACAAAAGATAATGAAATTTCGATCCACACTATATAATTTAAGGTAAATAACTACAATAATCCTTCATCTTTTCCTTAATAAAAGTACGATCTTATTTTACTATAACTAACAACATTAAGGTATCCGACTTCCCTAAAATTGTGAATTTGGCCAAAAATGGACAATTTTTTTGTGATTTTATTTTATAGGCCATCTTATTAGTGTTATAAAAATACCAAGATAATTATTTTCCATTCATTAGGGGGAAAAACTACAATTGCTTTGGTAAAAGCGGATGCCATTACTTTAAGCAAGTTTTTTTTGTCATACTTTAAAACGCGTTTTACTCGAAACTTGTTTTTTTCTTCAAAAATGCTCACACGGGGACAGCGATTGCTAAAAAAGTATTGAAAATAATTAAATGCGTTTGCGAATTTTTTGTGTATGTTCTGTATGATGTTGTAGAAGTGTTTTAACCTTCATATTTATCAATCACTGCTTAATAACAAAATTTACAGTCCATTATGCGAATATAATCACTGCTTTTTTAAGCAATTTCATATAATAACTAAGATAAAGTGCTCTGGTTTTTATTAAAAAATTAAAACATCTTTTATCCTGATTGTCATTTCAAAAATGAATAAAATAAAAACATATCAGAATTGAAAAATTGAAAATTTGTTCATAAACTTTTGGTACAAAATGGGCCCAATGTTTATGTCATTTTTTGTAAATGTTTACCCATTTTTTCGCATTTGTTAATAATAATTTATTTTTCTCTTCTTAATTTCAGCATATTTTTTTTGAATGTCCTAAGCAAATTTGAACTGAACTCAAGTGGTGCAACAGCTCATGAGAGCCAAGATGTACTGTGCTTATCTCCGTTTACGCGACATTAGCCAATGGGGTGCATGTGCAAACGTTTTGGTCAAGTGGTCAGTCTGATGCGAAACCCACAGTGTTCAGTTCCCAAGCAAGCTTGGTACTCATTTATCGACCCACTGAAGGGATGAATGGCTGATTTGACCTTGCCGACACACACATCCTGGGATTTGACCCCGGACCTGTAGCGTGGAAGCGTGATACACTATCACTCAGCCTATTGGGCTTCTATTAAACAACTCTAAAAACCACGAAAAATCTCAAAATCTCCATTTTTTTTTAAATGTTGCAAGTAGTAGGATACCGTAACAGTCTGTTTAATTTTAAAAAAAACATTAACAGTAGAATTTTCATCGAACTAATTATGCAATATAATAATCATAAAACTACAGAATAGAAAATTCACACACACACATAATAGTCAAATGCACAGTAACGAGCGCAAATCGTTAAGTCTATTAAGACAAAAATATTTTAATCTTAATTAATTTACTTACGATGCTAAATTTACAAAATAGATGCAGCATTATTCCTTGAGAAAAGGATTAATTTTCCTGATTAAAAACTATCTACTAGTTTATTTAATAATATTACTGTTTGATTCTAAATTGAATAAATTCCATTAAATTTATAACAATTGAAAATATTTAAAGAAATAAATGTTGCATTATGTATTTGAAACAAATTAACATGTTTAACTCATATGTAAGGTCCTAAATCAAATGACAATAAGGATAATAAAATATATATTCGCTTCAATTATTGTTTGATAATTGTCGTTTATGTTATATTATTTTTTCTAATACGTTACTTCTTAACTAGGAACTTTGTAATTCAAACTTAATTAATTTCGATATAATTTAGACATTATTATTTTATATCTGATATAACACATGGGCTGAAAAGTCCCGGGCCTAACAAAGAAAACACAGTTTTTTTGGCTCAAAATTAGCTTTATTCATCAACGTAATCTCCATCAAGAGCAACGCAATCATTCCAGCGTCACTCTAACATTTCAATACCACTTTTGTAGAACGATTTATCTTTTGCCTCAAAATAGGCCTCAGTTTCAGCGATAGCCTCTTCATTCGTGCGAAATCTTACCGGCGAGCATTTTTTTCAGGTCTGCGAACAGCCAGTAGTCGCATTGCTTCGCTTGAACGGCATTTTTTCCCATCAAGAAGCAGTGTAAAATTAAAACACGAAATTGTTTTTGATCCATTGTTCTGAAAATAACAAAAGTAGCGTCACTCTTAGCGCAATAACTCACAAACTAATGAATAGAATATCATGAAACTTTTATATATATATAATATATATATAAAAAAAAAAAAAAATATAATATATATATAACAGTTGTCTTTTGAAGGTTAGTATTAACTGAAAAAAAGGTGACTGCAATAAAACTAGCGCCATCTATGTGTTAGGCCCGGGACTTTTCAACCCATGTGTTATATTTTTAATTCAACCTTTTTTTAAGTCTTGATTTAAAATTGATTATTTATAATACCACTAGCTCTTAATTTTAATATTTTTACCATTACAATTTAAGAACTGTTGTGTTCTTTCCTGCAAGCAAATAATATCATTCCAACAACACAAATTTCTTTAATAAATCCTAAGAATCACACATTTTTACTCTTTTATATCTTAAATTTTTTAAAATATTCCATTCTTCTTTAAAAAATTAGTGTTAGAAAATAGAAATTTATTAGATCCATCTCTGATTCAAATAAAAAACACAATATATATATATATGAAATACCGAAAACATTTTGTCTGTTGAAATATCTTGTCAGATGATTAATTATTTAAAAAAATATGAATTTGAAACATGTTCAAACATTTACCATTTCTTCAAAATATAGAACAAATCTTAAACAATTTAAAAGAAAAAAGAAGACAAACCTTTTAAAAGTTAGTAGTCGCCAAAAAAATACAATCTTTTGCAAAAAAATCGAAGCACCATGAAGAAAGCGGTTGTTTGTAATGAAATTAAATATGTGAACAGTTCAAACACAAATAATAAGATGATAAAAATATCAAGGTCATAGGGCCCGGCTCACGATTACAGCTTGAATGTTCAAACCAGTAGCTGGTGGAACCGCTCTGGCGGCGATACATGCTTGCTTACGTCTCGGTATATAGTAATAGATGCTCCTAATGTCATCCAGTGAAACATTCTGGCTTTCATTCACCAGTTGTTGCTCCAGATCTGTGATATTTTGGGGTGCACGAATCTGGCACATTGTCATGTCTCGCACATGTTCGATTGGTGAAAGATCTGGTGACCGTGTTGGCCAAGGAAGAGTATTAACGGCACAAATGCTGTCCAGAGATATGCGAGTGGTTTGAAGCCTGGCATTATCTTCTTAGAAACTTGCCCTCGTATGACGTACCGTGAAGCGTAATTAAACTGACTGCAGGATGGTATCGAAATATTGTTGAGCATTGAAGATGCATGGAGGATGACTGGAGATGATCTGCTGTCGTATGAGATAGCACCCCACACCATCGCACCAGTGGTAATGGCTGTATGCCTTTGTAAACAAAGACTTATTGAGACCGTTGTGTGTGTGTATGTGTGTGTGTGTGTGTGTGTGTGTGTGTGTGTGTTGTGTGTGTGTGTGTGTGTGTGTGTGTTGTGTGTGTGTGTGTGTGTGTGAGAGAGAGAGAGAGAGAGAGAGAGAGAGAGAGAGAGCCCGGATTCTTCAGACATGGAGACGATGGTCAGGTGTTTCAAGATTAAATCGAGATTCATCGTTGAACATTTTGCGTTGCCAGTCCACTGGCAACTATGATGATTGGCTTCGAAACCAGCCTAGACTATTCCACCGTTGTTGTGGGGTTAAAGGCGGGTCTTAAATATCATTGTGAGCGTAACCCTGCCTTAACCAAGCGACGTGAAATAGTGGAAGGTACTACAAGGAGTAGTGAAAAGGCTGTAGTACGTTGAATAGTACATATTGATACCGTTGACGTAGTTGGATCCTGTTGAACAATCATCTGATCTTGCCTTGCAATTGTGCATCTTCGCCTTCCAGAGCGTTCATTTCGTCGATAAGTTCCTCTCAGCAACCATTGCTGCAATCACCTTTGCACAGCTGTGTCTGTACGTTGCAGAGGACGACCTATTGCTCGGTATGATAACCCAGCTTCACTCATTCCGACAATAAGACCACGTTCCAAGTCATTCAGCTGCTTATAAGGTCTTCGAAAACGTTGTGATGACATCATCCTTTTATCTCGAAACACAACGGCGAAAATGAAAAAATATAAATTTCCCGCCTATATTTCCAGTTTTATATTTTGCAAGTTGCACAGCAGAAATGACCACTGCGACAGCAATTTATGTTCATTGACCTTGAAAATCTGATCATTTACATGTTCGACCAAGGTGTATTTATCTACGAAATTTTATCACAATCGGACTCCTTCTTGGTGCTTCAATTTTCTTTGCAAAAGAGTGTATATTTCAGTCTTTGTTGTATTTTTAGAATGAAATTTACATAAAGGTCTAATGGGACAAAGGAAAATACTAACTGTTGTTCAAATAAAAAAAAAGCGTTTTGTATATATCTGTATAGGTCCCTGGAAACATTGAAAAATATCAACATTTTTATAATACATCAAATTATTTATAAACCACATTATACATTTAACAATTAATTATTTAATCTATTAACTTAATAATTGTTTGAAGGAAACGTTATTTCAGTCATGAAAAAATTGTTACTAAAATACACATAAATAATTTAATATAATGCAACATAAATGCCATAATTACATATTTATATATGAAATATATAAATAGAAGTGTTACTTACATTTTTATAAACAATGGAAATATAAATTTATTACTTTTATTATTATTCACTTTCTAATGTTAATATAAAATTCACATGCGTCAATATTATGTGACCTTTTGGTCATAAATGTAATGAATTTTATGTATTTTTTATTGTAAAAATTTGCATAATAACTGTTTGCTGTTAATACAATTCAGTGAATTAACATAACAAATGCATAGTTTCAAATTATTGTTGCTGTTGTTGTTTTTTTTTCATTTTTTTTATATGCAAAATTATAAATTTAATATTTACTGAAAAAACAATTTAAAAGCTTTCAGAGGGTATTGCTTCACCCTAGAGATTAGGAGGTATGTTCTTTATAACAATGTTGAAACAGAAAATATTTACATTTTATGTATGAATTTCAGCATCATATTTTACAACGCCAACGTCAAATCCCAAGGGATAATAAAATTGATTCGATGTACTTGGCATCAAAACTGAAAATACAAGTTGAATAAACTCTGAGAGGTAAAAAAATAAGCCCGTTTTAGTAACTATATGGGATTTTTTTGCATTTTGAAAAGAATAATAAATTTCATTGTGTGCATATACCTATAAATCTGTTACAAACAAAAGAAGACCATATTTCAAAACATCCATCATTTTTTAAAATAAAAACAGATATTCAAAAAATTTACAAGAAAAAGTATTATTACACATATTTTTCAATAAACTATACTTCTAAGAATACTGATTTTAATAGCTAAAATATTATTTTTATTAATTTCATTTATATAAACAGAATTTGAGTTACGAAAACTAAAGAGAAAGGCGGAAAATATAGATGATATTTCCAGAAATTCTGAGCATGAAATATTTATTTCAAGAGTTAATGCATTTATATCTCCATTTAAATGAAATAATTATAATTCTATTTAATATATAGGTCTACTAAATTTAAATAAATAACAAAATAGTTTGAATATAGCTGTAATTGCAGTTTAAATAATATACAAATTAAAAATGCAAGCTTTAATTTAAAAAAACTTTATTTAGGAATTTAATTTTAAGAAAGTATATTCCAAACCAGGGGTCGGCAACCTTTTAACTGTGGCATGCCAAACCAATCTACCAATAGGAATCAGTGTGTCACACAACAGGACATATTTGAAAGCGAATCAACTCAATACATGCAGAGTTAGAAAATAGAGGTCAAAAATATATGTTTGCAGTTTTATTTCATATTAATTTTGCATCATTTAAATATATTTCATAACATAAAAATAAGTAGTATGAAATATAACTATTTCTTTAACACAAATAAAAAAAATTAAAATTGTACATGTATTATGTATTTTTAAACAATTATTAAAATAAGAAAAATACAACATAAAATATATGTATTCCCCTTCATTATAGTTAAATAAAAAATACAAATTTTAATGCTAATCTAGTGCTTGCACCACTATATACTTCATTTCGCAAAATCAGGGGTATAATGTGTGACTTTCAGTTTGACTCGATTCTAAACATTCAGTTGCCCACAAATTATTTGTGGACTCGAAATATGTTTCATATAGTAAAAGATTTGTTCACTTAGATACGTAGAACCAGCAATGAAATTCAAACAATTTACAAAATAGCTGTAGATTTATCTATAGAGTTATCTTTCAGATTTTTTCTTAATCATGTAAATGTCCATATTTCCTTCCATTACAAATTTATCAACTTCTCTCCACTGAAAAATTGACAAATGTGTAGATTACTGTAAAGTGCCAATGAGAATTGCTCTGCGTGCCATAGGTTATCGACCCCTGTTCTAAACGATATATCATAGACATTGTTAACTTTTTAGAAAAGTGAAAATCTTAAACTTTCTATGAAAAACAGTTTCTGTTCGCTGTGTTCGTATAATCCTTTAAAAATTATTTTTAATTTATAATGAATATTTGTATTATTTTTTAAAATTTATTTCGTGTATCATTTACTTTTACTGCAGTGAGTATTTGATTCAAAAGTATTTTTTTTCTTTTTAATAGTCTTCTTTCGAAATTTTCTGAACAAATATTTAGAATTTCTAAAACGTAAATTTTTGTGTCATTAATTTTTATCTTAGTTTACGTTTTTCTTACATTAAAAAAACCTTTCAAGCGTTTTTTGGCATTTTTTATAAATTATATCATCTTTTTAATTTATGCATTCAATGAGAAAGAGAATAAACGATAAATTATAACAATGATTAAATAACAAAGGCGATACAATTTTAAATACATGAGATATATAATGAATATAATGTTTTTTCTATTTCTGTATTTCGAAAAGTTTAAATTCACAATTCGTTAGTAAGTAAGCGAGAACTTGTTGAAGTTATTTCCCGTCTTGTGTAAACTGTCTTCTGAAACGATTGCATGACATATTTAATTTTTAATTTTGATTCCCTGCAGAATTAAAAAGCTCGCAATGTTTTTAACAATAGTTCTTTTCTTTTCCTGAAGCAATCTTAAAATTTCTTTGTACCTTGTGTGGAATAAATGAATGCATGTCTGGTTATGTCACACATTGAAGCTACGTAATTGTTGACTTGCCGCTTAATTTTCTATTCAGAGGGGGGAAAACTATAAATTGATAAAAAATAATTTTTTCAATAATAATTTTTTGTATTGATACATTGTGATTTATTATAAATCAGAAACGTCACACATTTAACCCTTTAACTACGACCGCCGTATATATCCCTCTCGCTCAACCGGTGTGTTGAGTGCCTAGGACGTATATATATATATATATATATATATATATGTACAGTCAACTCTCGATAATTTGAAGTTGATGGGACCAGTGAAAAACTTCCAATTACCAAGAGAATAACTTTTTTTCTGAAGTATTTAGCTTTTAAACTATGTAATAAAACAACAATTGTACGCATGTATAAAATTACCTTCAATTATATTTAAAAAGTACATATTACACAGTATAAATGTTATACAGAAATCAAAAATCATGTTTTAAAAGAATACATTTATGTAGTAATTCTCGAACATGACTCTTTCACGCCCCACCAAATCTCTCCAATTCCTCACTGGAAATAAAACGTTTCGCACCCGGTTCCCTCAGATACTGTCCCCAGCACTATTGGTTCTTCAACGGGTCCGGTTCCGGCCAGTGCCCTAATTGGTTTCTCATTCTATAAATCGCACAGATGAGCCATAAATCGTTATGTCAGAGTCCAACGCAAGAAACACAATAATCGCCTGAGGAACCGGGAAACACAAAGAAGGGATAACAGACAGATGGTCATCAAAGAGAAAATTACAGGGACAACAGGCAACTTAAAACATGTAAGTTCCGACCTGTTTAATACAGGACTCTAGATAGTAAGTGTTTGAACTGTCGACAGTTTTACAAGATAACTTCGAATTATTGGGTATTGTAGTCTGGCCAGACCCAGATTTTACTTCGAAATATTGAGTGTGCAAAACGTATTGTTTAGTTCGAAATATCAAAAGTTTTTCTAGGGTATGCATATACTTCGAATTAGCGAGAGGTTCATATTATCGAAAGTTTGAATTAACGAGAGTCAACTGTATATGTATTTTCAAAATACGGTTATTTTCATTTTGGTGTATCAGTAAAACTATTCCGAAGGCTTTGGAATGCAATAAAATGACCTTGACAATGTTTGTGAAGGGTTCACTTATTTCAGAGAAAATTTTCCTATTTACGCCTTTTCTTTTCCCCCAATACCCCGCATACTCGCGCCTATGTCAAAAACGGTTGCACTAGGGTGTGAATCACATAAATTTTAATCGGCAGTTAAGTGGTTGGGATACGAAAAAAAAATTCATTTGGGGGGGGATGAAATTACATTTTGTATTTATTTTAATCTTTAGCAACATTCATCGAACCATTATTAAGGTTATATAAATTTTCGCACAACTTTTTTACAGAAATGGAACACCATTCATGGGGAAAAATTAAAAAAGACGCATTACTCTGGTGTTACATATATGAACTATTCATTAAACTTATGAAGTGCAAGCCCTCATAAATTTATAAAACTAAATAACCTAAACAGAAGCAATTTCGTTATAAATAAAAAGACAATAATACATTTTTACTTAAATTTTACATGCATTAATCTTTTGGAGACAGCAAGTTTAAGGTGGAAAAATCACTCTTTACTGTATGTTTTACTTATCTCATCTTCTTTGTCATTTTTTGCCTTGTGAAGTCCAGCAAAGGGCAACAAAATAATACTTTGCTCACCTTGTAATCAGGAGGAATCTTTACTGTTCCAATTGTAATTGGAGAAAGAGGAATATTTTTAAGCTCACATTTTGTATAGCTTAAGCTTATATTGTATTGAATGCCATTGCTGAAGAGATTTAATTGTTTGATGGGAGAGAATTGCATGTACCCTGCTTTCAACTTTTGATTCTGCATATCAAAGTAAAAAATATTTATTCTTGTTTAAAATTTCGAGTCCGTAAAGAAATTGTTTAACAACTGAATGCTCAGAATTGTGTTAAATTGAAAGTCACAAATTATACACCTGATTTTGCGATATGAAAGTAGAGACACAAAAATTGGCATTAAAATTTTTATTTGCCTTTTTATTTTACTTCAATGATGGGAAATACTTTTTTTATGTTATCTATTTCTTAATTTAACAAATGTGTTTAAAAATGCATAATATATCACTATTTAAATTTATTTTTATATTTATTAAAGAGTAATCATATTTTTTTTAAAGTAAGAAGTATTTTTAAATGGTGCAAAATTAATTTATAGGAAAACTGTAAATATCTGTATATTGGCCTCTATTCTCTAAGACAGCATGCATAGTCGTGGGAATCGAATTGCTTCAGAAATGCCCTACTGTGTGGCACACTGAATCATATTGGTAGATTGCCTTGGCCCGCCACACCTGAAAGAATGCGGAACCTTGCTTTGGCCGATTAATAGTACTGTACTTTGGAGCACAAAATGAGTCAATTGGGTTCTCGTACAGCACATAAAAATCAGACAAATCTAAATGAAAACCTAATTTATTATAATCTGATTTTGATACATCAAATTCGGAAATTAGATTAGTTTTTATTGACACAGTTGATACCTTTATATTTGTTTGCATGGGAATTAAAAAACATCTTACAAAATCCTTCAGTGTTGTTGGCAATTTAACTGATAATAGATTTTACAACAAAACTGCAATGAAACAAGCAAACAATTTTTTTATTTTTAACCATGAACCGCTCTCTTTTTGGAAGTTTGTAATAATGATAATTATTATTCCCATTTTTATATAAAAAATGCAAATTGAAGTAATTAACAGCCTAATGACGAACGAAATAATTAGAAATTTATTCACTAATTAAAGAGTGCGTTGTTTGTATTAAAATTTTAATTAAAATTAAGCCGTTGCATGCTATATAAAAATTCTACCAACTGCCAAATAGGACTAACTAAAAGAAACTTTAAAAAAAGGTTGCTAAAGATCATAAAAACACAATAAAATTTTCAACCAACCATTCAAAATAAATTACGTTTTAAAATATAATACGCACCATGAGAAGTATTTAGAACATATTTTCTATTAAAGCATTTAAAAGTTATTCACACGCGCAAAAATAAAATTTCATAGAGCAAAAGTAAAACATTAGTTTCCATTAAAATAAAACATGCAAAAAAAAAGAAACTATTACTCTTAGCTGGACATTAAAATCTCAATCCATTGCAACACAGCGTATCTTCATTCACATGGGAAAATAGATTCATTAAACTTTCATTCTAATCTTAAACGTTTTCGAAATAAATTAAGATTCATGTGTACTTACTCTTTTTCCCCCTAAACGCGTCTAAAGAGCAAAATAAATTAAGCTTTGAATAGATTGAAGTATGTTCACACCAAACAGGGATTGGAGAATGGTGTAAGTAGTTTGAAAAATAAATTTTTTTTAGAGAAAATGACTGAAATATTCTATTTTCTCGTTCCTCATTAACAACTTAGAAATTCATTAAAGATGAAAACCAAAAGAAAAAAAGAAAAAACGATGTATTCGGATTAGAAAAAATATAAATAATTCTGAAGTAAATAATTGTAAAAAAGGAGGTTTTTAGAAAGCAGTTTAAAACTCCTAACTTTGCTTATCACAAGAAATAAATTATTCCAAAAAGATGTATAACTTCTCTTTTATTTTTTAAAAAAAGGAAATATTTTATTTGCAAAAGTTACCCAAAATGTTCGTGCGATTCTTCTAAAGCTTTTGATTAAGGTTGTGATGAGTTATATCAGCGGGTCTTCCCCTAATCCTCTTGGGAAAACTATTCTTTGAGTTTAAAAACCGCTTTACGAATAGATGACTTGGCTAATGTAAATGATATTTATACCCTGGCAATGGATGTATTAGGTTAATCGTTAAAAGTTAATAGCGGAACGTGATTTGAGAAAAGGAAGTCGTGCTTACTGAAAATAGTGTTCAAACTTGGCGTCCATTTAGAGCAGTTCAAGGAATAAAATAGTTAATTTGTACAAAGATTAAAATTGCTCCCAAAGTTAATAAATTAGTTGTAAATTCTTGACTATAAACTTAGTATAGATTAAAAGCTTAATAAATTAGTTGTAAATTGTATAATAATAAATCTAGTAATATTAAAGCAATTAAAAATAGTTATCTATTAAGTAAAATTAATTATTTTAACACAATGTGTTTGCTTGTTCTCCAAACCCTCTTACTCCTACAACCTTCGGTTTGAGACAAGATATAATTTAATTTGTCAGTTAATCAATGCTAATTTTCGCAGATTAATCAACAGATTCGCTATTAATAATAATTTTATAAGACATTTTTATGGATATCTTGCAAAAATAAGTAGACTTTTAAAGGATTTTTATTTAAAAATATAATATTTCATTACAAATCAAAATAAATTATTATATAATTTACTTAATATTATTTTATTGCTTTACCATTGAAATGAAATGCGAAGTAACAGCTGGTCTTATTCAAAGTACTTAGATGTCAAGTACAAAATGTCAAAGTACAAAATGTCATATTACGAAAACATAATTTAGCAACTCCAATACATAAAAATCAAAAATAAAGGAATTTTTTACATTTAATTTTCCTTTCTTTAAATGAGTATTGATTGATCTAAGTATTCATTTAAAAATATACACAATGCCATAAATATAGTTTTATTTATATTCTATGGCAAATAAAAATGACTTATCAAACAAACCAAGAGCTATTTAAAAGTAACAAACGTAAAAGACAAGATTAGAACCAAATAGCATCAAGTTATTAAATTAACTGAAATATCCCTACAATCGAACCATTTTTACTCATTCCCAATTTGAATAGATCCCAAATTAGAAATTTCTCTATGAATAAGAGATTTTATCTTCTTAAATATTGATCTTGGTGCCAACTGTAACTGTCGTCTCAATCAATAATTTGAGTTCTTTTTCCTTTGAAATTTTTCCTTTAGTTCTGAAACTGCGTTTCAAAGCTCTACTAGTTTTTCTGGAGGCTTTATGCATTTTTAAACGTTTTGGTGAAGGGTTTACACAGTGATTGTTAAATATATATCATTTTTCAGCAAACCAATTTCAAAATATTTACTGTGCTCTACTCTATGTTCTAACTTGCTCCATTATTGATTTTTGTAGTGCAGAGCTACATATTCAAACATTTTAAATTAATTATACTTCTCATTTTTAATGCATTCAAAAAATGAAGCAGCAGCTAACATAGTCAAACATTTTTTACACTCAAAGTCTAAGCCTTTTCCGTAACTGTCAGCATCAGCGGCATTAACACCCCATTTTTTTCTATTTTAAGCCTACTAATACTACTGAAATATAATTAAAATTTTAGTTTTTAGCTCTGAAAATAATTATTGAGATATTTGTGGAAATTCCACTCAATAACAGTATCACTTCCAATGCTATCCGAAATCAAAAACTGCAAATATAATAATTTTTCATTCAACGTAAGGCTTTTGAATAGCAAAATTTGATTCTGTGATTCTTAGTATTTAATTCTAGATTTAAAATTAAAATTAAATACAACTAAAATTACATTTAAGGGTTTAAAAAGCATCATAATAATAGAAAAATCTATAATTTACAAACGTCTGCACTTAAATTTCTTTTTCAAAAAAGAAAACCAACCGCAAGCAACGTCAAGATCCAAAGGAATTTTTGGTGCGGTATGGTGCCAATAATAGGTCGAAGGTTAACATTGGAATATTTAAAAAAGAATTGTTTATAACACAAAAGAAAAAGAAATTTAGAAAAAATTTCATATAATGTGATTCATTTATACATTTTAAATCATATTTGATTTTTAACTCATACTACAAACATTGGAGAAACATAGAGGATTTCGGAAGTGTAAAATTTTGCAAGGTCATGTAATGTCATTGAGTAAACTAAAAAAATTACTGTCCAAATCGATATAATTTATAAGTATTCTTTTGCGGTGGTCTCTACCAATGGACCGGCTTCCTGTTAGGGAGCAAATGACTTCTCAACGGTCTCGTAGTTTCGTGTGGGAAAGTACCCAAGAGAGTAGTAGAATACCGACGCTTAAACTCGAGGGCAATTCAACCTTTGATCTCCCTTGGGTCTAGTTCACACCGCAATCTCCGTTTTCAAAGTCCACCGCACGAGAGGTGACAAGAACCAATGGCCAAATGGTAAACCCAACTTAGCCCAGGTGGTAATCCGGCTTCTGCATCTCGTGTCTGTTTTGAAGGCTTGACATATTTCACCTTTTTAAGAGACATGAAAAGGACAAACTCACACTCTCCAAGACACTCCAAGAAACACTTCTAGACTCTCCTGGACGAATTATCAGAGACTGACTCTCAGGCTCTCGCTTCTAGATTTATCTTTTAGCTCTAGCGTAAACAATGAACTCTCAAGGCTCCAGATAAAGGGTATCGCAATGCATTTTATGTAGCCTTCATGTTAGTGATCTGGCCTGTAACATGCTTCGGCCGTCACGACACTCCGGAGGGTTGGAGAACTTTGAAATAGCCTTCTTACTTGGATCGGTGCATTTTGGTCTCAGCCATTTCTAAGTTACGAAGGCATCTTGGAAGATCTGTTCAGGAATTACTTTTAAAGTGGTTGTGCAAGTTGCTTGCACACCGTCAATTGTCCTGAAATCAGTTCTTCCAGAGAATATATTTCAAATGAGAAATAAAAATAATTCTGGAGGAGTAACGTCACAGGACAGTACGGTATCTGAGCAGCGTTGTCAAGTTACATATGGTAATGAAAAAAAAGCCTTACTTTGTTTTAAACTGATGTTTTTTAGAATCATAAATGAATAGCTTTTTTTAAGACTTATCAAAGCTTTTTTATTACTGATATGAAAAAGCGTTTGTGAAGAAATGTATTATATAAACCTGTAGCACTCCAATTTTTATACAAACAAAACTAAAAAGGCGTAGACATATTGGTAAATTTAAAAGCATACCATTTTATCTTATTTTGAATTTCATTTCGTAAATTTAATATTAAAAAAAATTAATTTGCATCAGTATACTCATGACAAGTATACTACTGTTTTTCATAACCCAGTTCAAAAATACTTAAAGTAGTTTTACGTGTTTGTGTGTGTGTATCATATTTAAGAACACGGTATGGTGCAAAATTTGAGTGTTTATAAATTAGAGATATCTATTAACTAAATTTTATATATTTCATTTGCCGCAATGCTCGTTTAGTGTATAAATTCAACTATTACATCCATTCACATTCTAAATTCTTTATGTAAATATGTACAATGAACTACGTCACTATTATTTATAATTTATCACATGTTTTTGTTAAGGAACTCACCCTCACTCTTAGCAGTACTTCTAATCCTGAGGCTATTGTTCACACATTTCCCCTTCAATTCACAACATTCAAAAATTCTTACTCTTTCATAAAACAATCACTTTACAATCGTGGCAGTCTACCAGATGGTAAGTATTTCATTATGTTATTAGTTCAGCGAAGCATCCATATGAATACATCAAAAAATAATACAATAATACTTATCTCGTAGACAACCATAACTGAGTTTGGAAAGATATTGAAACTCAAACTTAAAATTATAACATATTATATGGTGCAGACAGACTGGTACTCAAAATTGTTGAAGTACACTACACATCGTCGCAAATTCTACAGGTCTTGAATTGAAGGAATGAAAGGAAAGGAAAGAAAGCATTGTTCATATTTTGAATGTTTCTGTATAAATTCCTAAATTTTACACAGGTAAAACAGAAAACAAGAGAATAATGAGATATCTGTATTTATGACAAAATATTTGCATTCAGACTTGTAGAAGAACACATGAAGGACGATAACAAAATCCCCAATAACATCAGTAATTACGGTTTTCATATGTAATAACTTTCTTCTACAAATATCAGTTGAAAGTTCATCACAAATACGATCTGATTTAGGACTACAAAACATGTTCTTAATGTCATAGATCAATAAAAAAATCCTAAAATACCCACATGTACCGAGTACGTGACAGTTATATTAGCATTGCACAACAAAGCACCAAGAGGGGTGTAGGTGATGGATTTCTTAATTTTAAAACTCAGTCAAGTGACGAGAATGACACCTATGCCCGAAACCCCCTCTGACTACCACACCACCAAGAGGACTTTGAGTTCGACAGCTCCAGCCCCCTCTACGAGGTGGCACCAGGGCTCGAACCTGAGACACACCAGCTACGAATTCGGGATCATAACCATATGCTAGCGAATCATTACCTATATGAAGAGTGCAAGGAGCCAGCGTGTGAAATGTTCAAAACCAAAGTACAATGTTTGCAGAAATATTGCTTTCATTTAGCATATGTTGTGCCGTAATTTCTACTGTTACTTTTTCAGTACGTTTTGCAGTTTAGCTAAATTGGAAGTAATTTTATTCATGTATATTAAAATACGAGCATTTACTTAAATTTTTCTTTGAAAGCTTGCTATATTAAGTAGTACTGCGAACAATTACACAGTCATCCTACTGCTATTTTTGACATCCTTTTTTCCCTCTCAAAATGAAAACTTGATCTTACCTTATTATTCAGGATTGAATATGTTTGGCCAATTTATGTAAATTATATTTCGATTAGTTTTGTTTTCTTCTTTTAAGGCAATTTTTAAATATTAGAAGTGTATGTAACTTTAGATCTCTTTCTCTGTTTGCGTGAGTGTAGTACAATGGTACAAAATTGTCTATGTGACTATTTAAGGTTTCTAAGAATTATTCTTCATAAACTTATGTTTTAACACGTTTACTTCTTTAGCAATACTTTTATATCACAAATTTTATCAATAACTATAATTTCATTTCCGTGAAAGTGTGTTATATATGTTTTAAATTACAGATGGTTTCATGATTTTGAAAAAGGTATCTTCAGTCTAATTTATTTCATTATGAATGGGTAACAGTTCATTGTGTATAATTGTATGCTTTACAACTTTGATAGAAATGAAATATCATTACCTTGTGTGCAAAATACCATAGTCCTATAATTTGTAACTTTGTGATTTATTCATTCTCAAAGGAATGGTCTTGTTAACTATAAGAAATAAATAAATGTAACAAATAATTTGTGACAAATTTATTATACTGTACAGTACATAAAAACCGAAGCATGATAAAAAAATTGAGTCCAATTGCGACACAAAACATACATAGAAACGCACACGAATAAGATTTCAGCGCAATTGGATAGTTTATGCCAGAAGTTTTTTCCAGTAGTGATCTGGATAAAAATTGCTACTAAGCATGGAACAGACTGATAAATTTTATTGGTGATACCCTGCATGGTTTCTTGTTAGATCATCTCCAACTCTTAAGCTAAACCTGCACTATTCTGAAATGTTTTTCATGAGAAAACCTACACAGCCAAGAGAATGTATGGAAGTTTTTTACAGTTTTTTTTTCAACATTTTGACACTGAAACATTTTTTTACGCAGGCCGATGAGATTTTATTTTTTTGTGTCCAACAAAATACTGATATCTTATTTAATAAAAATTTCTTTATTTTTTTCAGAATCATTTTATTTTTACCAGCGTCTATTAATATTGCGTATTAATAAAATAAACGAAACATTAGTATATTTGAAGAATAATTTATCTTTCACTTCCACATAATACTGACTTAAAATAATAATAAAAATAACCTAGAATTGCACAAAAATCACACAAAGGGGAATATAGATAATGACACCGCTGGGAAAGCTATATGTTAGCAAACGAATACAAATTCTTTTTCTTATATCATTGCACCAGATATTGTGCTCCACAATTAATTAATGAACTGCAGACAGACATGCTCAATCAATCTTCATTAATTGCACACAGTTTCCGTTTTCTCTTTATTACCAATAATAAGGCAAAAGGGAGGAGAAAGTTCAATAAACATACTTAAGATTCGTGATAATCAATGTTTTCTCAAAATCGTGATGATGCTAGTGTTAATGGACAAAATACTACTTTTGGTACTTTTCTGTTTCGTCGGCGTAAATCTCGCCAAGCAGGCTTTATTGGCGACAAAACACAATATACACATAAAAAAATTGTATAAATGTCAGTTATCATTGGTTTTTCGTGTACTTTTTGACGAAAAAGACGTTACTGAGAGGAACAGACCGTGACATGCTTTGAAAATGTGGGAGTAAAAGGTTTCCATAAGGAATATTCCATTTGGCGTAGGCTGTATCGTTTTTGCGACTTTATCACGTGTGTCGGTGAAACGGAAAAATACCCATCTTTTCTGTATTTATTACATCTAGTAAGAATTACTTACACTACTGTGAAATACATAGAATATATCCAAGGACATGTGTTTAGGCGAATTTTGAAACATACATACTTACCTAACACTTTAGATACAAATTAAAGTAAATGATATGGATATATATGGAAGACTAAAATATAACAACAAAAAAATAGTCTTGAAACCTCGCTTCCATTAATATTTCATCATGCTTTACTGTTGCAGTACATTTAACATGATAGTCATTTTTTAAGTAATAGTTTTGTCAATTTTTTTTTCAGAATCTTTTTTAACTCCTCCCATTGGAATTTTGCCAAATGTCTGCGAATATGTTTTCTATAAACTATGTAGCACAAAACTTTGTAGAGACCTGTTATTCTATTTTTATATTGTGTCTGATTTTAAAATCAATTCTTCAAAAGTTGAGATGTAATCAATGAATAGGCATAACCTAAACTAGGACTTAATTCAAAAGTGCAAAAGTGGCTGAAATACTTGTCTAGACTCATTTTGTAGTGTATTATTAGATGTTATGTAAGTGAATGATTTATGATGCAATATTTAAAACAAAAGGGTAAAACTTTTTTTTTTTCATTTAATGTTATTTTTGAAAACCATTGACTGATTCTTAAGGTTATAAAAAGAATGAAGTTTAATCCAAGAAAATGATTTTATAATTCAAAAAAATGTAAGCCATAGTGAAATTACTTAATTTGAGTTCATTTATTTTAAAAAAGCTGTAAATGAGTGAAGGAACTACTGCGGAACTTCTACTAATCATTTTGGGAAAACTATTTTTAACTCTGATTTTGAATTCAAAAACCGCTTTCCGCAGAGGTGACTTGATGTTTTGCTAATGTAAATGCTATTTAAACCCTGACCTATTGGGGTTTAGGCTATTTGTGAATTAGAGGAATAGGGAAGTGTTAATAGCAGAAAACATTTTGACTACAAAGTCGAGCGTGCTGAAGTTAATATTCATCTTAGCATCCACTCATAGCATTGAAAGGAATATAAAAGTTGATTTCTATCCAGCTGTTACAGTTTTATAAGGAGTCACCAAGGTAACTACTCTAGAGATAAACCTTTTAGAATTATCTTATACGTTAAATTGAGAATTTGAAATGAAGATTGCTCCCAAGGTTAAGGAATAAGTTGTAAATTGTTCATAAAGTGTTAGATCTAAAATAAAAGTAAGTTTTTTTAAAATCATGCTGCCTATTTTCAAAACTCCCTTACAATTGCAACTTCAGGGTTGCAACAAATGTTTCAGTTAATTTGTACAATTATATGTATGGGGCAGAACAACATTCAGATTTTAAAGTTTACATCTTGTTTCTTCATTTCATATTACATTATTCCTCTTTACATAAAATAACTGATATATACTTACGTAATGTTTGCTACAGCAGTAATTAAAAAAAATTCTTAAGATATAATATCTTAATTTATATATGCCTATATATATATATATATATATTAGCCACAGTAGTATATAGCAAACTCCTTGCCTTAGGAACCAAGATTGCAGGTTTAAACAAAGTTTTGTAGCCCTCCAACCCTCACCCCTGTATTTGCCAATACTCTGGGTCATAGGGAAAGAGTAAGGAATATCAGAGAAAATAGTAAAGAACTCATGACACAAATTAAAGATAAAAAGATATTTTCAGTATATAGTTTAGATTTTGAAGATCTTTTTAACTCAATTAATATTGATGATATGATAAAAACTCTTGTAAAATTACATAAAGATAATTTGTTTAAAAATGTCAAATATGATAGATTTGGTTCTCTACTTAGGTTAGTTCTAAAAGAGAATTATGTTTATCATAATGGTAATTATTTTTTTATCAACAGATTAAGGGTCTACCACAAGGTGTCCCAGCTAGCAACTGTTTTGCCAATTTATAGTTATATTATTTTGAAAATAGTTTCACAGACAACTTAGAATATTACTTTTTTCGTTATATAGATGATATTATCATTTTAGGCAAGCAAGACAATTTTAAATCTAACATTAATTTTTATCCACAATATCTTAATTTAATTCAGACAAATAGTAACAATTATGAAGCAAATTTTCTTGATATAGTAATTAAATTAAAAGATAATAAAATAGTTACTAATATTTATGATAAACGAGAAGACTTTAATTTTAATATTATAAAAGTACCACATTGGGAGAGTAATGTGCATGTTTCTATATTCAGAAATATTGTTATAAATTACACACAACGCAATAAATTTCTAGTTTCAAATAAATCAGAAAAAATAAAAAACTATAAACATTTTACCAAATACTGTTTAATTCAAAAATACCCAATTAATTTTATTAATAGATATTTGAATAATGAAATTCTAAATAGTAAGGATTAAATTTCCATAGTTTATAAACAGGTTATTATTTTAAATTTATTATTCTTCCTAGATAGTTATAGATACCCATTTTCTAATATTAGATAAAATTACTATTTTTTATATTTTTTAAATCATATAATCAGTGTCCCTAACTTAATGGTAGTATGTTAACAATTCTTAATTTTTATTTCTATTCTTTTCATACATCTGCTAAGTGCTACTTTTCAGCCATTGCTTTGCTTGAATATGTATTTGGGTTCAGAATCTGGCAATAACTTGTTTATTGTACTCAGATTTAGCGCGGGCTAGTTTATTGTACTCAGGTTTATGTATGCAATTTTAGGTAAGTTACCTTCTTCTCATAATGGATTTAGATTTCCTATCCATTATTTTCAATTAGGTTTTTTCTCAGTATTATTAACAGAAAGGGGGAAGGTTGGCTGGCCACAAAACATGTTAAACCTCACTTTTATATAAAATATTTTATATATAAGCTGTCCTAAGTCAGCAAGGTTGATAATACTGTAGCATCCATTCTTTTTTATATATTTTATACTCTATTATTTTAATATTTCATATTTCCTTTTAAATTCTGTTGTCTGGTTATCTTGCATTTTCAATTCTTTTCAGTTTTAATTATGTTTATTCATCTCTCTCTTGTAGAGAAATTTTGATTATATACATATATATAAATAAAAATATACATACATATAATTCAATCAACGTACTTTAAAATAAAACTTTTAGAGATGGTATCTTCTAATCGAAAATAATTCCGGGATTGAATTTTAAATTTTTCAGAATCAAGATGCTAATGTAGATAAATGTACTTTATTGGAATTTTGTTTTTGTTGGAGGCATATAAATATTTATTAAATGACACAATAAATTAAAATAATTCCAAGCATGAAATACAAAGATCATACTTTCACAAATTTCTGTTTTCAAAAAAAATCCTTTAAGAAATTTTTTTTAAAAATTCATTAGTAAATTATAACAATTCGTTTCTCTGTGTATGTTTGTTTCAAATTAATAATGCTTAAAATACAAATATTTTTGTTGCCCACACATACTAAGAAAATACGTATATTATAATTTTAACATGTTCAAATTACGGGAATGGAATACTTAATTACAGATAAACTGATATTTTCTGAATTTCATTAAAATATACACAATCCTGGTTCACATATATTTATAATTCACTAGAATCCAGTCAAATGAAGGATTTTTTATTATTCAGTTTTGGAAGTCCTTAAAGACTCCAAAAATACTTTAAGATACTTACATTTTCTGAATTATTTGTATTACAAAAGCATACATACACATATTGATAGGAATAAACAAGCCATAAATACGAGGGTAAGTTGAAAAATAAGTTTCCCCTGTCGACTGTGGTCAGAGTTGTGTATGAAAGTCAAAAAATAGAATGAGACATTAAAGATATGACATACCTTTATTTTATTATTCTCGTACGAGTACGTTGAGACATTTGTCATATCGTTTGATAAGCTTCAAAAAGTCCTCCAAGAAAAAATCAGGGCTTTGCATATGGAAGAAGCGTTGAACGGCTATGGGCGAAAGGCGACACAGCAGGAAAACGCGCAAGTCACCGATACACCATTGGGTAGAGGTCACTGCAAATCAAGCGGATGGCGCTGTTGCAGTGCCTGCGCAAAGCGGAGACCAGCCTCTCATTTGAATCCCCGGTAGGTATGGAGAGAAGGTGCGTTTTGAATTCGTGGTCAAAGGAGGAAGTGAGAGCGTTATCCACTATGAATGGGCACGTGGAGTATCAGGAACATAAATTCATAACCGCCTCGTGGAAGTCTATGGGCCAGGTGTGATGTCGAAGCAAATGGTGCGGAGATGGTGTCGCACATTCAGTGATGGACGTCAGCAAGTGGAGACATACCGAGGCTGGACGGACGCGCACGGCCACTACAGATGCAAATGTCGGGAAGGTGGATGACATGATTAGAGCGAACCGGCGTATCACCATCGATGAAGTAGCGGAAGAACTTGGAATCTCACATGAGCGAGCTCAAAACATCATCCACGACATTCTTCGATACAGAAAGTGTCAGCACGATGGGTGCCCCGACAATTGACCTCGACACACCAGGAAACAACGCATGGCGGTCAGCCTGGAACATCTCGTGCGTTACCATGAAGATGGCAATGAATTTCTGTTTCGGATTGTGACGGGGGATGAAACGTGGGTCCACCATTTCAGCCAGAATCGAAGGCCGCATCTATGGAGTGGAAACATCCGTCATCACCTGTCCGAAAGAAGTTCAAGACAACTCCCTCTGCAGGTAAAGTGCTCCTCACAGTTTTCTGGGACGCCCAAGGAGTTTTGTTGCTGGACTTTTTGGAGGTTGAACCATCAATGCACGCGCTACTGTGACACCCTGTCGAAATTGAAAGAGGCGATTCGGAAAAAGCGGCCTGGCCTTCTCACATCTGGCGTTCTGCTGTTGGATGACAATGCCAGACCACATTCGGCGACGGCAACGCAAAACCATATTGCAACTCTTGGTTGGGAGCGCCTACACCATCCGCCATACAGTCCTGATCTCGCACCAAGAGACTTCCATCTCTTTCCGGCTTTGAAGAAAAATCTCGGGGAAGGCGCTTTGGAAGCAATACTGAAGTAAAGCAAGCCGTTCAACGCTTCTTCCATATGCAAAGCCCTGATTTTTTCCTGGAGGGCTTTTTGAAGCTTATTAAGCGATATGACAATTGTCTCAATGTACTTGGTACCTATGTGGAAAAATAAAGGTATGTCATATCTTTAATGTCTCATTCTATTTTTTGACTTTCATACGCAACTCTGGCCACAGTCGACAGGGGAAACTTTTTTTCAACTTACCCTCGTATTTTTAAAAATACAAATGCAGATATTTACATTTGATCAGAAACGTCACTAAAATAATAATAAACTAGATCCCAATTAATGAAGAAATGGTAAAAGGATTTTAAAAAGTGATTTTGTGTCTTTTTTAAGTTATTTGAAACTCAGGTAGAAAATAAATTTCATTACTAAAAGTTTGTAGGAAAGTAAAAGAAAATAGTTTCTGAAAATAGTTATTAATTTATGTAATATAAATTTTTCATGTTTTTTTTTGTGATGAATTAACATTTTATTGATTCTTATTTCCTTGTTGTAACATTTTGTCTTCATTATAGCAAGTGGGTATCAGCCAAATTTTATTATTAGTCTTTGCTAAGAAAATTTTCCTATACTTTTTTCTATTCTGAGCTCGTAGCACAGTCTTTTCCCGCAACTCCGAGCGAGCCGAATTTCTAAAATGGACATTTATTTATCAAAAGAACCACTTTAAAACAGAATTTGTAATATACCGTAAAATCCGGCGTATAACGTGCCCCTATACATTCCACCTACATTTTTAATTTTTTAAGCATTTTCGCTTTATAATGCACTCCCCCTTTTTCACGATGAAACCTAAAATGTACGTATGTTTTGTAGTCCTTTATAAGAGATATTATCCCAGGCTTTTGAAAAAATAGTATACTTCTAGAAGTACAATCCTTTATGTTCATAAGGTATGTCCTTCCTTTTAAGCAAGTAATATTTCCATATACGTAAAAGTCGTTCGAGATACGTAATTTTTTTATGCTCATTTCTTTTCTTATTTTTAAGGCAATCATTTTTATACCGGGTGTATAATATGCACCCTAAATTTCGATTTCATTTTTAGTGTTAAAAGTGGCATTAAAAGCTGGATTTTATAGTACTCCAAATTTTTTTTTCTAAATAATTAATACTCCAAAATAACTACTTTGCTCAGAAATATGTCGATTTGCTTATGCAAATATTTCCCTTTTATTACTATTAATTTAATTCGATTTTTGTATTAGCAATTTTAACATGTTGAGATGAAAATAACATTGAACTTATTTCTTACAAAATTAGCTATTTAATTCATATTTTTATAATAAATAACTAATAACCCTATTCTTATGTAACAAAAATTATCTCACTGTAAAATATTGAATGTCCATTAATTATAGTGTAGAAAAATCAGTAGCCAACTGCGATTACAAACATACACCGTTAAATTCGTTAAAGACAAGAGTAAAACTATTTTAAGTCCATTAAGTACCCAGACGTTGCTATATTTGCATAATGACTGCATCATTTAGGTAGTGTCTTATCTTTTTGCATATTATTACGAATTATGCGCTTGCTTCATTAACGATGCTGCAGTTTGGTCCAGCGTTCGACAAATTCAATTAACCTTACAAGTTGTGGGAAATGATGTAAACAAACGCCAAGTAAAGCAAATTAAAAAGTTTTCCATGTTAAAACTGTATGTACCAGGGTTTTAGTACTATGTGAATCAATAAACTAGGGTTCATACACTCGGATTCATAAAAGCTTATTTTTTTCTAAAATTCTGAAAATAGTTTTAATTCTAAACTTTTAAATTAGTATAAATGAGTTTATATGCGTATGATAGAGATATAAATCTTCCATATAACACACACTTCATCTCTAGCGCTACGCACGATATATTCTCCATAATCCTGAAAAAATTCAAAAATATTTGTTTCAAATTCACATTTATTTGGAATTTTATATATCTGTTTATTTTATAACCCCAAAAACCTTTAATTCTAACTCTAAGATTTTAGTCGATCTACTTAGATTTCCTCATTTATGCTCAAAATTTTACTAAAAAGAGATAAGCAATTTTAAAAATTTTCAGAATATGTTTATTGCAATAATAATAATAAAATCTAATTTCATATATTTATGGCAATGAAAAACTAAAAATTTGTTACTGCTAAGGGTGAAAAAGATAAAATTTTCTAAACTTTTTAAGAGATGTGTATATGTATGTGTGCATGTATGTGTGTGGGTTATGTACTATAACGCAGTTTTATTTATTACAATGTAAATTGATAGAGTTAATCATTATCAACAGCCATCAACCACAGACAACAGCTAGCTCCAAAGACATCGAAATACGCATCAGTTTATTTATCACATGCTAGAATTGTAAGTCGGACAAGCAATATTAAGCAGAAAAGGATTTTATATATACATACTTACTCATATATGCATGTGGTGTGCGTGCGTCTGTGTTTCTGTGCGCGTGTGTGTGCGTAATTTTTAGCAAAGTCAATCATTTCATAGCTGCATTCATAAATAAATTTTTATTTAAGGTGGCAAGGAATATGTTGCACTTCAGAGTCCCAAAACCTTGGCACTCGGTAACTTGGCTAAACCGTTGCAGGTCGCAGAAGCCCCACGTGTAAACCCGTTCAAAGTCCAGTCGGAAAATGAAGACATTAGCATTAAGATACTGCTAAAATATCACATAGAGAGATACTAAAGGCTGTCGAAACTGGCCTTCCGTATTTTGAAAACAAGTTATATCGGCAATGGACTCACTGTTCCATAGTCGTCTTCGTGATGCAAAGTGCAGAGGGCAGTATGGAAGACAAAATGACACATTACGCATCTATTTGAAAAAGCAGGTATATTTTACAAAGTCTGCTATTTAATTTTCATTATAGCCAGCTTTATGTCTTTATAAAGGATTTTTCAAAGGTGTACCTGATCAGGTAAATTACTGTGTGCCATGTATTCATTAATTTTCATTTTTATGTTATAAATGCTGTATGCCTTCATAAACTAAGTACTTATCTTTGGTTTAAGGGTGTTTAGGCAGTTTACTTTTTGTTGTATTCTCAAGCAAGCAATACATACAAATATAGCTCAATATTTACAGAGGAAACACTTGTAATTTTTTTTATATATAATCCTATTCTCGACAATCCAACATTTACACAAACTCAGTTACTTTTCGGTCCACATAAGCAGAGATTTCGTGAATCTACTCTACTACAAATGTATTTATGGATGTTTTCTACCACAGTCATTTGTTTCGAGAATTAATTAATTCTTCCTATTCAAGTGAAATGACTTATGATCTACTTAATTATCCCACTCATTCTCTGAAAATAGTCTGAATAGAACTTCAAACAACTCTGTTCATCTATTAAATCTCCCTAATGGAAATTTTCTACTAAAGCAGTTACTTGAAATGCTGTCTGATTTATGTGATCATTATAAGAATAATCTTCAAAGGTACAATACGATGCATCCCTGATAAACAAACTATTCTGATGAAAAATAATTTGAAAATCACATTTATCAAGGCAGTTCTAATTTGTATACCATTTTAGACGGATATCTATAGGCAAGATAAATATTGAATTTGTTAAAGTGAATTTTTACATAATGCTCATTTCTCACATATTGCAATGTTTTGAAATTCGTTTGGTAATCCTCTTTATTTGAGTATCCCTGAGAAAATCTTTTTGTCAATTTAAAATCAGAGGAAAGTGATTAATTTACTTAGAAGGTTTTTTTAAGAAAACAAATATACTTATTTTTAAATTATTATTTATTTAAAAACATTTTATGTTGTTTTTAAGTAATGACAAAATATTTTTTGATTATTACGCTAAGATTTATGGTTATTAGTTGGGTTATATAATATCGAAGTCTTATTGTGCCGCCTATAATAATATTTTCAATATGGAATATATGATTTTGTGTATTCATTTTTCTAAAAAAAAAGATTTTGCATAGAATATTTGCTTGCTTTCTAAGCACCATTTTCTTTTCAGAAGGGTTTATCTTGTAGTTATTGTATTTCTACGAAGTAAGATCCCAAAACTAAACAGGTTTTCAGAAAAAAATTATTTAGTACTGCTATGTTTTTACTTTATTTTCCCTGTCAAATGCTTTATATAAATGAAAGAAGAAGAATGAGCGTGGGAGGGGAAAGAGCCCCAGATGCTGGACTGCGAAAGATCAAAGATCAAGTTGCTATTCGAATAAGGTACAGAAACAGATCGATAATGTTTTGAAAATGAAAAATAGTTTTTGTGTACAGGTTCATTTCTAATTTCTCAGGAAATTTCTCTTGACAACTGCATGACATTTAGGGCTTTGATCCTTCCGGCGAAATGATAAAAAAATATCTTCCTGTCAGATCTATATATTGGGAATAAGGGAAAGTTGTACCATTTTTGAAGACTGACAATTTATGTGTTGTCGATCCTTCAAAAGAATTCGGAACCTACTGAAACTGGTTCAAACTGGTATTTAGTTACTTTTTTTAAACTTGTAAAATAAGAAGGACAAAAACTGGACTTAAAATAAGGTATGTTGTATGAGTTCCAAAAAGGGAATAACTCGATGGAGGCAAAAAGAAAAAATTCTGTGTTTGGAGAGGACGCAATAACAGCTCGAACATGCCGAAGATGGTTTGCGAAATGCCTTTTCAGGTGATTTTTCTTTGAAAGATGAAACAAAATAAGGTAGGCCATCAGAAATCAATGACAAACAGCTAAGCAGTAAGATCAAAACAAATCGCTTTACCTTTCACAGGAGGGAGGAGCTTCGATATTTGAATTCATCAGACAACTGCTTTGAATCAGATTGAAAGGCTTGGCTTCGCGTGTCCAAACTCTCTGTTTGGGTGCCACACGAATTAAGCGAAAAAAATGTAATGGTCACTTGCTCTTCACAAAATGGAGCCGTTTTTAGACAACTTGGTGACTGGAGATAAAAAGTGGATAGAGTGTATAAACACGAGGTTAGAAAAAGAGCATATGTTTACAAAGGGGAGACACTAGCCACCATACCCAAAGCTAGTGTACATAAGAAGGTTAAGTTGTGTTGTTCGTGGAACCGCAAGAGTATAGTACACTATAAATACTTATATCTTCGGGCTATCTTCACACTATATATCTTCGGGCCAACAGAAAGTGTGTAATTCTTCATCACGATAACCCAAGATCCCACGTGGCAAGAAAAACTGCACAAATAATTGCAGAGTCGGGTTGTGAAACCTTACGCCATCCAGCATATTCTCTTGATATTGCACTATCCGACTATCCTTTATTCAAGTAGCTGCAATTTTTTCTTGAGTAAAATGAACATATAAGTTATGATGGTGCTCAAGTGGCAGGAAAAAGAACTCTAGAGAAAACATAACTTTCCCTTACACCTAATTCATCAATAAATTTATTTATGTCAAACATATTTGTACATAGAGTCATCGATCTAAATAACGCAAACAATAAATATCAACCTCGAAATAAGTACGCGGGACTTCAAGCTTTTTTTATAATATTAATATTAACATCGTTAAGAAATGTGAGTATAAAGTGTTTGAACACAATTATCGCTAAAAAGTATTATGATGAAACTATTCTGAGTTAATAAAATTCATTAAAGTGTAGGAACATTTTTTTTTTGGTTTTACTTATACTCGATTTTTATATCCTGTCCCTATATTTAAGCTTAGTAAAATTATAGGAATTTAAAAACCTAGAATGATAAGCAGATTCCTTATAAAACAAATTGAAAAGAAATTAAATCTGATTCTAAATCCGATCTACTCTAAAATCATCTTCATTCACCAAGTACCCAAATATGACCATTTTTAAACAATATTTTATGTCTTTTCCTCCTTTAAATCCATTGACAGTCAAAATGAAGCATTTTATTTTAAGGCATAATTTTTTCGCGTATGTTTACAACTAAAACCTACCAAATGGAAAGGATATTTTTATATAAATTTAAATGAATGATTCAGTATGTTTATAGTAAGAAAAATATTATTGTTCGTGCAAAAATATGAAAAGGGGATCTACTCTCACACACAAAAAATTATTTGTTATTCAAAAAATTAACATAAGAAGAGCTTAAATGTGTACGTTGCATTTTATACGTCAGAAAGATAGTTTTCATGTTAAAAGATAAAACTCCTAAATATATTTTTATATTTACCAAAAAAAAGGAGAAACAAATATAATGTTGAAAATATCGCATAAAAATATCTAACAGAATTTCAAAAGTTCTTTAATTCTTAAAGCAAGATTATAATTAGCAGTTGTTGAACGAGACCAGTTAAGGTTTAGCTAAAAATCAGTTGTTGTTTGCAACAAAATTTTTGTTTCTCTCATTTTGAAAACTGAATAAGTTAAAAACAAAAACTACATGAGATATAAACATCCGGATTTTTTTAACCATTTAAAACAAACTGAATATGAAAATTTAGCATGCACTAAAGCTTTCAGTGAATATTTAATATCATTATTTACGCCCACAAAAAGTAATATTTTCAACAAAAATAATAAAAAAAACTAATTAAACTACTCGAAGGCAGTGTTAAAAGTTTCTTTCTCACTCTTTTGGGAGTTATAATCTCAATCTATTAATGGCAATATTCCAACAAAGTTAAACTCTTCATATACGAAGGAGTGGATAAAATATGAACTTTTCTTTTAATCGTCAAACGCCTTAGAAATAACTAAAGTTTCATCAAAAGTTACTTTTCCCTTAACTTAGCTCAAAGATAAAATAAATTAAATTTGAACATCAAAGGGAAAAATACTCGTAAATTAAACTTTAAATAGCTCGAAACATGATTTCACTCAACCTCTAAACATGGATGGAAATGTATGTAGCTGTTTTAAAAATGAATTCTTTTAAAAGAAAATGGTTGAGACATTTTGCTTCTTCACTCCCTGTTAGCAAAAAGAAAGATCAATAAAATAAATAATTAATAAAAAAACGAAGAAAAGACAGATTTAGATTAGGAAAATATCGTAAATTATTCTAGAAAGAAAAGTCATCCACTCAAGAATTTTATGGAAAATGGAATTTTTAAGTACTTTCTATTTATCTTATCGTTTTTAGAAGAGTATTTACTGCGATAAAAATACAGATTGTCATTTAACTTTAAAAGTATAAATATTTAATTAACAAATATTTGCACAGCATTTTGACAGATGACAGTAAGAATTTTTATGGCAATCGATCTTGAAATAATTTTAATTGGTCTACTTTTTTTTTCAATGTCCATTTTTCATTTTTTACAGTAAATATGAAAAGAGTGTCATTTAATTAAGTCACAGGCTGCTCTTATACAAACAACACATGATTAAGATTGGCACCATTTGTTTAACTAGAAATTATAATTCATGTTGTTGATAGTTTGAGGACATTATTTTCTTTAAGACTAAAGTAAGATTCCAGGAAGCAAACAAATATAGCTTGCATAATCACAGAGTATTCTAAATATGATGTGCATGGCGTTAACAGACTTTTGGAAGCCAACTGATTAAATTAGAGCAAAATTGGTCACGGATTACAGGACATCAATGACCTAATGCTTTAAGCAGAAGAAAACACTTGCAAATAATTACAAAATAATTGCAAATGGATAAATAAACAGAATGCTTCTCCACAGGAAAAAAAGAAGTAGATCAAATATCTCTTACAAGAATAACAACTACACAATTGTGGAACCCTTAGTAAAGAAATTCATGAAATTGCTGAAATGACAAGAATTTTTAAGGCAGTGTTCCGCTGTGGACAATAACACTGTCTTACACCTACCTTTAGCAATTTGACACGTAGCAATCTCCAAAGAGAATTCAAACTAATGTTACGATAGAATAAATGACTCAACATTTGCGGATATTTTGAGGAGAAATAAAGATTTTTTTTGTATGTGTGGTAAAAAAACTACTATAAAGAAAAAAAATGCTACTTTATTAAGTGTGAATATTATAGAAAATCATATGGATACAAGGACTTTTTGAAAATAAATATTTCAATGGCAGAGGTAGCTAAGGTTGCAAATATGTTGAAGGAGTTGTTTCTGTCAAGTAGTTACGTGTCACTAAAGACGAGTGTTACAGAAGAGCTTGTATACATTAAATCTCTCAGTGCTCAAAGTCCTCCGTTCGAATGGTGGGGAAGTTTGGAGAGAATGGGGTACTATCTCACATGTCATCTTCTTCATGATACATTTAATCATGCTCAAGATGATCATGTCACTTATCTGGAAAACTGTCTGTTACCAGTACATATTTTATAGCTTGTAAGTGTGATTTCAAGAAATATCTAATTAAATTAGGTATTGACTTATTCCGCTGCTGATTATTCACTTGTAGAAAAGTTATTAAAACATTTCGTATTTCTGTTTTTTTTAATACCATTTTGAATAGTAAATGCAATAATTAAATATAATCTTTACTCAAAGTAGAAAGTCTTTCTCACAAAATCTCAATACCAATAACTAGAAACTGATTTATTTTGCTTATTATTGAACCTTCAAGAACCATTGGATTAATACTCAATGTATAATTTTTGATCACTAAAATTTTTTTTGGTTATTTGTGGATTTGCAGATTAGGTATTATGTTATCTTTAATGTTAATTTCAAAGATAAATTACAAATAAATTATGTTTTATCCCTAACCATATAGCTTGTATGTCTGAAAAATATATTAAAATTGTCTACCTTACTAAAACTCTCGAATTTGAACGTTAGATAAATTTAATTAAAATTGCATTTATATGCAAATGTGTTCTCAAAACTTGCTAATGTTACGAACGATCTTAAATTTTACGAAACGTACTTATATTTAATTCCACCATTTCAAGTGTATATTCTAGTAAGCCCCAAAGGTATAGTTGCGTTATAATGGCAATTATGTCTCGGTTGGTATTGAAAGTTATATATAAATAAAGAAAATTCTCTCTCTCTCTCTCTCTCTCTCTCTATATATATATATATATAGAGAGAGAGAGAGAGAGAGAGAGAAATTTCTGAAAACTGTATTAGGTACTAAGAGAACTTGAAGGGCTAACATTGTATGCATAAATTAAGGATTTAAGTTTTGGCTCGCAAAAAGTAAAAACTTAGGAAGCAATTTTTCAAGTAAAAATAAAATAATATGATGATTGAAGAGGAAAAAGAAACAGTTATTTGACTTTAAATCAGCGTTTCTGAATCTGTGGGGCACACCATCCCTAGGGGGGCGGGATAATCCTACAAGGGGGACGCGAGCATATCAAAAAGTCGAAAATAAGTGATTTAAAAAAATTATTAATTTACTAAAAGGAAGCAGAAAATAAAAGAAATTCTGACATAATGAAAAATAAAATACATATTTACACTGATACAATATACTTATAAGTGTATCAGTACTGCACAATTTATTTCACCATTAATTCATCAATACTCAGTTAAGAACAAGTTTAATACTTATTAGTGACCCCAAGGGCTTGTAATTTACAAAATTTTATTCTTTTCTTGTTAATTTGTACGGCTTATGATTAAAGTCGTATCGTAGCTTTAGCATCAAAGAACATTATTATTGTATTCAATTCATTGTTGTTCTATGGAGGGGGCGCGATGAAAATTATGATTGAAAATTGGGTCGCAAATATTGAAAGTCTGAGAAGCACTGCTTTAAATATATTCATTGCATACATGATTCACTTCACAACATCACATGTTAAGTTACTTATATATATTGGAATAGATTTGTTAAACGAAGCAATTTTAATTAATAAATCAAATGCAGTAAATATATTATGTACCATTTTATGAAGAATTTCATGCGTAATTTAGATCATTTTTATGGAATTTAAATATATTTCACTAAGTCAAAATTTAATCAAAAATCCCTTTACTAAGAAAACATAATCAATCGATTGAAATGAGATATCAAACAAGTAATAAAATAAATGCAAGCTTATTTTAGCCAATGAAGCATGGTTTTTTATCCAACAAGCATTTAAGTTTAACTTGAGCAACTGTTTAATGGCAAAAGCATGTGTATTATAATCCATAATAGTAAACATCCCCTATTCTTCAACAAAAGTGAAGTTTCTTTCTTCCACTGATCTAAAATATATTTAAACCTTTGATTTAAAAACTATTTGTGTATAATCGGAATATTCAAGGATCCATTATTAATGGAGTTTCCTATCATTTTCTGTTGTGAAAAGACCTATAGTATTTATTTATCTCTAAGTAAAAGAAAAAAATTCAAAATGCTCTGTAAATTCATCTATATATATATATATAAATGAATGTTTGTATATATCACATCGCTTCACTCCAACACCGTTCAACCGATCACTATGAAAATTGAAATGTACATGCATTTTTTTTTTTTTTTTGGAGAAAGTTGCAGGTCTTCCGCCAGGTGGCCCTACAACATATCAACTTCTGCACCGTTCAATCAATCGCCAAGTTTCCAACATGTTCCCCAAAAATCTATTGCCAGCATTTCGTTATGTTTCCATTGAATCGCCATTATAATGTAAGGAACGGCGTTGCTTTTGAATATTATATTTTTAACATGAAATAAATACAACAGAAAGTAATATTAACGTATTACACATCCAAATATAAACTATTTACTCTATTGTAAGCATTCTTTACACAAAATTTGAAACAATATGTTACTTTTGCTGAGCAGAGATTAGCTGAGAGAGGTGTTTTTAAAAATCGACCCACAAGAAAGTTATCGGGCGTTATAAATATAAAAATATCCTTTTTACCAGATATTAAATCTATAGACTTAAAATTTAACAATATGTTTTTTTATTCAACTGAGATGTACAAAAAGTTTTTTTGTTTAATTTGCAATTCACGTAAAATTAACTCATTAAAAACTTAAATTTTCAATTCACCCTTGCGAAGAACGGGTATAACCAGCTACTAATATATATATATATATTGAATTTTTTTAAAGTATAATGTGTGTGTGTGTGTATATTTCTCTTTGGATAAAGACGGACAAGAATTCTAAAAGACAATTTTTATATTGTTTTTTATTAAAACAATTTCATACAGTTCAAGGCTCTTTTTTGAAGAATTAAATTAAATTTTACGTTACCGCGTGGTACTACTTCTTATAGATCTACAGTTTTACTTCAACATAAAAAAAGAAGAAAATGGTTATAAAACTTGACTTTAGGCAATCTTTCTTCTTGGTTTTATTTTGTGAATTTCTTGAGAGAGATAGAGAAAATGTTCTGTAAAAGTATGTATTTAAAAGATAAACAAAATCTTAATGAATTCCTGCTTTTTTAAAACTTGCCCTGAAGTACTTAGATGCAAATTATTGCATTACACTAATTTCATCTGTTCATTATAAATAACCTGCACTATAAGTATAATTCAGTTTCTAACCCGAAATTAAACAATTCAATTAAAATTAGCAACCTAGATCTTTCTTTCCACATTATCAACACTCTAAACATCTTATTTCTCCATTTGTTGGAAAAATATTCCTTTCAAAACAAAACTGAATTTGAAATTCACTTGTCAAATGTGTTGACAAGCAAGAGCTATTATGATTTTAGAAACAGAAATTCAATTATTTTAAACAAATTTGGGTGTCGACATGTTTTGAATGATAATGATGGTTGGCTACATGATGTTTGCCTTTTCACTGAGCCCATTATCAATTTGCATATGATTATAAAATTGGCATCGAGACTATTAACGGTGCAGCTTTAATTTAACTTGAATAATTGAATAACACTTTCTCAGAGTCAAACATTATAAACAATATGCACACGAGCATTTAGTTCTAGTCACATAGAAGCTTTTAAATTGTATTATTAGATTAGAGAACTTTAAATGGTTCCATGCAAGTAGGGTTTTTTTTAAAAATTTATTTCATTCACTTTTACCTAGTACTGTTTAATAAAAAGAAGATCCAAAACTGATATAAATAATGGTGTGCGATGCGTAGGTTTGCCAAAACCCTAAATATAGCATTTTTTGTTCTACGTTTCATTTTGCACGATACATAACAGGAAAATATTTACTTTATCAATGTCATTTGAAGTTATTCAGACCTTTATGTAATTGTAACATTAAAGTTACAGCCGACTCTCGCTAATTCAAACCTTCGATAATACGAATCTCTCGCTTATTCGAAGTATATGCTCGGCCCCTAGAAAAACACTTGATATTTCAAACTAAAACAATACGTTTTGTTACACTCAATATTTCGAAGTAAAATCAGTGGCTGTCCAGACTACAACACGCAATAATTCGAAGTTATCTTGTAAAACTCTCGACAATTTGAACCCTTACTATCTAGAGTCCTCTAGGAAACAGAAAGGAGTTTAAATGTTTTGTGTTGTATTGTCTCTGCTTGTCTCCCCTGTAACGTAGTCCCTTTAATGATTATCTGTCTGCTACCCCTTTTTAGTGTTTTCCGGTTCCTCAGGCAAAAAGACACTTTTATTGCTTTCCTTCTTCAAGTGGGCTATAGAACAACCTGTTGTCTGCCATCCATATCTTTCCTTTAACAAGTGACCTTTCTACACATATGTTCAGAAAGGATATCCCGCTATTGTGAAGGAGAGATGCGTAGGATTGTGCTTTTTGCGTCGGACTGGCATGACGATTTTTTGCTTATTTGTGTAACTTATAGCATGTTGCACCAAATAGGGCATTGACCAGACTGAACCCTCCCTTGATGAACCAATGGTGTTAGGAACAGTGTCTTAGGGAACCGGGTGCGAAACGATTTCATATCCAATGAAGAATGGAAGAGATTTGTTAGGGCGTGAAATAGTCATGTTCGAGAGTTACTACGTAAATGTATTCTTTTAATACAAGACTTTTAACTTCTGGACTTATATACAGGATTTATACTGTATAATATGTACAATAAAATACATTTAGGTAATTTTATACATATGTACAATTGTTGTTTTATTACATAGTTTAAAATTTAAATGAGTTACAAAAAATTTCACTCCGTGTATTTTTGGAGTTTTTTTTTTACCCTCTTGAAAATTCGAAGTTTTTTATTGGTCCCTCCAACTTCGAATTATCGAGAGTCTACTGTATCTGTATTTACTTTTTAACTTTTAATTACCGTAAAATCTTGCGTATAATGCGTACTTAACACACACACACACACAAAGATCGAAACTTACGGGTACGTGTTACACGCCGGGTATAAATATGAGAGCTTTAAAAATAAAAAAAGATGAACACACATAGAAAAAACTTGAATTCTACATATATCAAAATAGTGTTTATTTAAAAGTAATAACATTCCTTATGAACTTGAAAGGTTGTAGTTCTGAAAGTGTACTATTTTTTTCCTAATGCTTGGAATAATACCTCTAAAAAATGACTTCAAAACATAAGAGCAGTGCGCAAGTACATTTAAAGTTTCTTCGTAAAAAGAAGGAGTGCGTGTTATACTGCGAATATATCTAAAAATTAAAAATTGCAGTTTGAAAGTATTGAAAGGGGTCTATCCGCGAAACTGTACTAATCCTCTTGTGGAAAATTTATTTCTTTTTAACGGTTTGTTCTATTGAAAACTTTCTCCCGAAGACGAAGACTGATTTTATTCAAATGAATGATTCTATTTAAGCATTGACTTTTAGATAAGCGAAGTTAGGTGAGAGTAGTTGGGAGCTTGTCGAGAGTTAGTCATTGAGTAATTTCTGGATGTTTGAATATTGCTAATTGACGAATAAGTCATAAGATAGAGTTTAATAATAACGACCGGAGATCATACAACTAATAGCAGAATTACGATGTATTATACCGTAGAAATCCGAAGTGTTCTAAGATTAAGTGAATTAGATTTTTACTCAAATATTAAGTATCTTTTTTGCCGTGTGATTGCTCTTATGCTTAGTAGTGGTGTGCATTTCCTACTCTGAGTTGTTTTCAATTTAGGATAGAGAAATAATAAATTGTAATTTGAACTGATTATTGCTGATCATTATCGGAACCCCCCAAATACCAATAACCGCTGTGCGAGCAATGTTATCACAGTATATGCGTATTATACGTCGGATTTTACGGTAAGTATCCTTTAAAAAATTTGACTTTCGTGTTTTTCATTATTATTTTTCAATTATGGCGTTATAATTGTTTTGTATGTGTTGTGTGTGCATTCGTTTGTGTATGTGTGTATATCGTTTATGCGAATACGTGTGTGAGTATATGTGTATGAGTGTCTATGTATGCGTGTGGGAACGAGACGTTTCAACATAAATTTTATTGTAAAAATCACGAACATCCAGATCAATAATCATATTTTACACTGTAATCGGCTATTGAATCCTGTTGCTTCTTCAGCATGTAATACCGCAGCTTCAGATTTTCACTTTCGAAACATGTAATGTTTATATGCATGAATAGCTGCGCTTTCATGATTTGAATATTTACTGCAGAATCTGGCATCATGAAGGCATTTTCCAACTAATTATACTATTTGGGAAACAATGTACTTAAATTACAAGCTATTGTTAACAATAGCGGAGTGTTTGCTTTATTATAGTCAAAAGGTTACTAAATTAAATTAAATTTATTTGACATTATCTCAAATAAATGGTTCTAACAAATATATGGCTCTAAAGTGGCAAAAATAAGTTTATATATCGTGGATAAAAAAACATCAAATGTCAATGATGGTACATGAAATATTTTTAAGCATAACTAATCATCAGTTGCTAAGCAATTCAATACAGTAATACATTTATACAAGCAATTAGTGTCAAAGCATTATAAAGCGTAAAAAATATTGAGGAATACAAAGCAATAAAAATATTTATTTGGTCTTTAATTCAGCATTATCCCCATAGGCTATTTAATCATATTAATTAAATTTTAAATGGATAATATTTTTCAAGTAAAAAAAAATTTAAGGTGACTGACTACGCACGGAACCATTATTCTGATGAAGCGTATAAATGAATAAAGGTTTTGAGATATACAGTGTCGTTTGAATTAGAATATACAGATAAAATTAATTTAAGAAAATTATTTTTAAAAAAAAATGAATTTTTTGGCAAAAAAATTAAGAAAAAATTATATATTTTCAAAACATTTTTCTTTTTATAAAAAATGTCTCAAATATAACAAAATTTTACCTATACATAGCTAAGACTTCAATGCAGAGTTTGAACTAAGATTTTTTGAGGTACCCGCCTAATTTAGAGAAGCGGATTCATTCATATTTTAACAATCACAGAAACTTTAAGCAGCAGAGAAATTTTAACAAAAACAATGATTATTATTTCAATGAATCATAGCACTGAAAATGATATAAATTTTTCAAAAAATCCTACGTCGCAGGCTATGTAGAGAAATCTTGGCTGTATTTATAGCCAACATACTATTATGGATTCATTTTTTATAAAAGGAAATTGTTTTGAAAATGTGTCATGTTTTCATCATTTTTGCCAAAGTATTTTATTTAAATCATTTTTTCTTATAATAATATTCTTAAAACAAATTTGTATGTTAATCGTATTCAACCGATACTAAATATCAAAAAAAAATTATTCATTTGTATACATTTTTTAAATGATGTTTCCAAACCTACTCAACCACTTTAAGCATCTCAATTTAGAAAAAAGGCCCAAATACCGTATTTACTCGGATCTATAAACAGCCATCAATTCTAAGCAGCACTCTAAGTTCTCAAAATGATTTTGTGAAAAAATGTGTGTTGCTTTTGAATCTCAGCCACACCGCCAATTCTCTACACGTTTTTGAGAAAGAAAAAATTGCGCAAAATATGTGTGTGTGTGTTCATCAATATTCGATGTTTAAGAGATTTAAAAAAAACATTTAACGAGGAACAATAAGAAATTCTTAATTTATTTTACCTTAACATTAGAAACTTTCAAATGCATATATGAACCTATAATTACTCTAAACGTCAGTATCATATTTACAAAATATTTGTCACTCCTATTTTCACAGCTGACTTCTCGGAATTTGTAACAGCGTCGCTATTTTCCCACCCTTTGTCGTCTTCCGTTCCATCCAACGCATTCGTTATGCAACATTTTTTTAAAAAAATGTATTACATAATAATATAAAGGAAAAGACTGTTGAACATTTACAAGCATTCGACGTATATTTGTTTCATCCGTGTCAAATTTTCAGTGGTCGCTGCTCTGTTTTCCCCTTTTTTTGCATATAAATTTGTCTCCCTTTTCAGACTTTCGTCATAGTGAACGCCTTGATACCATTACCAATATATCTTTGATGTTTAGATGATTAAAAGAAAGTGTATATTTTACCGGCAGAGTATGAAATGCCGGCATTCTACAGAATGCCTAGGCATTATATACAATCTCTATAGACTGTCAATCAAAGGGTCGCAAACCATTTCTCTCGGTCTCCTCCCCACCATCGACTGAGCTCGTTGCTGTATTTCATACTTTGCCTGTTTCTCCTTTGGCATTCTATAGAATGCCTAGGCAATGTGTGAAATATGAATCGTTTCATACATTGCCGGCTTCTTTTAGGCATCCTATAGAATGCCGGATTTCATACTTGGCCAGTAACATATACAAAAAGAGATTCCTAAATACGAGCCGACAACGATGTTTAGGATAGACTGAATACCACGGACTGGGTGATGAATCATCGTTGCATCGTTGCAATGAACGGTTACATTTTTCCTTTTGAAAGGGGTGGAAACTCAATTTCCCCCAACCAACAAATGTTTTGCCTTCGATTCTAAGCCGAGCTCGATTTGCGGCTTAGATTCGAGTAAATACGGTAGTTGCTCTTCTATCGAATGTATGTGAATTAGAACAATCAAGTTTTTTTCAACAAAAATAAAGTAAATTAAGGATATAAGGTAAGCTAACGTGTACTTAGATAGTCCAATGACTCTAAGCTTATCGAATTTTGTTTCGTTTATGCTACAGGCGTTAAAGTGTTTCGAGTTAAAATAAAAATTGACTAAGCATCCATGAAACAAGGGATAAAAATAACGATCTCACTCAATTAGGAATTAAGCATCCGAATCACTGCAAATGGTATTTATAGCAATAAAGTACGCTTTCTGAAACATAAACGATTTCGTTACTCAAACTTCTAAATTTTTTTCAAACGTTTTCAGAATGAATTAAGTCTTGTAAAGTTTTATTGCTCTTACCCAATACACACATTCAAAGGAAAAATCAACTTAAATCCAAACACTAAAATTAGGAGAACATTGATATAAATCTATGTTTATTTATAATTAGAGGATTTCCAGTGGGAAAAGAGAACTCCTGAAGGAATTGAGCCATTTTTCTTGAATAACAGAATGCAAATTTATCACGGCTATGAAATGCAAAAATAATAAAAGCAAAATATTATGATTTGGTAAAGGCCATGAAAGGGATTCCATCATGTGTGTGTGGTTATGCAGAAAATTTATCTTTTTATAAATGAAATGCTTTAAATTTTCATAATTTACTTAAAAATGGTTTAATCTGTAAAAAATAATATTTCAAATGAATCATGTGTTTAAAGATATTTCAACAAATACTTTAAACAGTGAATACGTACGAAAAGATATATTTAACGCACATATATTATTTGGAGTTCACACTGAAATATATATCTTTTATATAGTGTTAAATGAAGTTATACCCCCTTTTTTATATTTCTGCTAGTCGATATTTACAAAATCACTTTCAAAGATTGAATTTTATGTACAAAAATTCTTTTGAACAAAGTAAATCATTTGTAATTTCTAAAAAATTGTGAAAAGACTTCAGATTTTTTCGCGAAAATAAAAAAAAAACTTGTCAAATATTGCTGCAAATAAAGTATTAACCAAGCGCAAAATTGACATTGCCGTTAATATTCCTAAGTCATTTTAAAAGAAAGTTATGAAGGAAAGAGAATGGTGAAGTCTTGGAACCAAGAATATCTTACATCAAATAATGGGAGCGTAACAAAGAAATTTTTTCCAACCATTCATGAGAGACAGTCCTGCCGTATCATTTTTATACTAATAACAAAATAACCCAATTTCTAACTGGTCATAGCAACTTTAAAAGCTACTTGAACAAATTTAATTTAGTTCCGTCATCTTCCTGTGATTGCGATATTGGTGGTGAAAAAAGGTAGAACATGTGCTCCTTCTGTGTTCCAAGTTTGAAAGAGAACGGAATATATCCTAAGACTCAAGGGACATAATGTAAATGGGCCTCCTAATCTTCCTCAACTGGTTTCCACCAGAAGTACTTTTAAAAAGTTCAGTGAGTTTGTTATGAGTATTAGTAATTCTTTCTAACCTCTAAAAATATTTTTTTAAATTTTTTTTAAAAAAATTTCTTTCTTTGTTTATTTTTTTATTCCTTTGTATTGTGTGCTTAATACTTACTTCTGTGAGCCCTGTGCGATACTTTGTGGTGCACGGGGATTTTATCATTGTTTTCAATAAAAAAAAATAATAATGAAATATTATTTGTATAGCATTGTTTAAGCTCAAACGCATAAAAGTATTACACAGCTGATTTTTATCTCGTATTATTTAGCTTTTCAAATTATATAGCACATTCTTTATGTAATCATACATGGTTTTTGTACTTGTATTCAGTATAGAAAGCACTCCATTTTTATTTTTTATTTTTACTGCATGAATTGTATCTTTCTTGCCTGTTTTTCCCCCGAATTTTCTAAGATTAAACAAACCAAGGGGGGGGGAGAGATTTTTTATATGTATTGTATAAGAAATTTTTCTTGGTACAGAGGAAGTTAACAGAGTTTATAGAATCCTTTACCGGACGCTTTGTATTCAGTGGCGTAACGTACATCCCCCCGCATCGCAGGGAGAAAGGCAAGATTCTTGGGGGCCCAAAGCCTGACTACAATACTTTATAAGATCCGGCTTGGGGACCAAATTTGACTTTTCAGGGCACCCTAATATTCTCCCTTAAGCCACTCTCTGTATCTACAACATTATAATACATTTTTTTTTTTACCTATATACATGCATATACTTTTTATAATCTTCTCAGAACCCATTATTCATAAAGTTGTGTCAAATACCTAGGAATGAATAACATTCAGCTTTTATGTATAAGATATATGCAAATTTTCAATTAAGGGACTGATATATTAATTTCGTAATCTAACTGGGTGTTTTGAATTGAGTGGTAGAGAATAGAACGTCGAAATCAACCACCTAGATGTTGCGGTATGTTTAGTTGTTGTTGCTTCTAATGCCACCTGCCTGACGGTCATAGCAAGAGGCTCGGTGTACGCCTGTCGTTAGCTTTTAGCTTTGAGCACCATTCAGGTGACAGTACAATTTGGCTCGGTTCATACACGATAGATGGCGACACCACCTATATCCACCTTCCCAATTTAGGCATAGAACCTGAAAGGGAGGGAAATATTCTCCAGCCCCCTGCACCCGTAGTTGCTACCGAGACCGCCCACAAAACTTTCGGACCCACTGATTTAACGAGCACGTGCTCCGTGTGTACTCGGAGGGTATTTGGTGACATCGGGCATTGAACCCAGGCCTTCCGGTCTGGCGTCCGATGTAACTGTTAAAAATATTTTTAAAAAATAATCCACAAATTATGTAAACTTTCCTAGCATTAAGAATAACTTTTTGCTGGTTGGAGTATATTAAAGCTCACCTGCTTCTTTCTATAAATGTGCTATTACGTTATTCTAATGAATCATGCTAATAAATAAAGTTGAATTATGCGTTCTATAGTCGAAACTAAGGCATTTTTGTCAGTGTTGTCAGTCACAAAATAGAATTAATTAGCATAATTAACTATATAATAATTTACATTATGATACCAGAATTTTACCAAAAAAAAAAAGCTCCAAGAAAGAAAAAAAATGCCGCAATTAAATATGTCAAAGCATTGCCGATTTGAAGGAAAGAAATTAAAACAAAAACTACCAAGCACACTATTGCTCACAGAAATTAAATGTCAATATTTTGTTTATTATGTCATCTTAACTAATATATACATAGGAATCTAAGAGCATCTAAATGAAGCAAAAAACAGAATATTTACTTAATGTTACATGTGTAGTAATTGTTATGCATTTGCCAAGATATTTTAAAGTATGCAACGTATTGGTGGAGAAGGTTGGTAGAAGCCTAAAGTGTAAGCCTAGAGGGGCCTAGGCTTCCAAGGGGAAGTAATTTAGTTACAGATATTTATTCATACAACTAGAATTAACAATTTTATGGATAGAAACAACACGTTTTTGGACAGGAGAAAGCCACAAGCATTCTAGAAATTTTCTTTGATGGATCTATCAATTCATTTATTAAGATCTCTCCTTTTTGGCAAGATTTTTCTTTTTGTTCTCTACTAAAACTCTCTCCTCGTAAGAATCGACTTTCAATCTTAGTTAGACGGTTTGACATTTATAATTATTGAACTGTCAGAATAATAACAGAAGAAAAGGTTTTAGCAAAAGTACGTGGCTATTTATGATTTCTAAAATGTCAAATTAAATGTTTCTATGTTTTTACGAGACTGTTTACTTATTAAATGTAATGTAATAGCATGTCTGTAGAGAATCACATGAGGAAGAATTAGAAATTTAACAGTGATTAGGCAAAAGATAAATAATTTTGAAAGCTAGAAAAAATAGAGATTAATTAATAAATTATTGTTAAACTCTTTCCATTTTAAAAAGATAAAAAAAACCCCAGAAAATATTACTTTTTTTTTTCATTAAAATGTACCGAATTGCCTTAAAAAATGAAACACATTTTACATTTTAAAATGTTTACCAGTTCATAATATTTATTATATATTTCGCTAGAAATATAGTCTCACATAACATGTAATTTGAATATTGCATATTACATGATTTTTCGTTATAACGTAAAATTATTTTTTATTTGCAATGTATATACATATTTTAAAAGCATCATTGCAGATTTCAAACATCAAAAGTAAAGTTTTAATTCAAAATTATTCCTTATCTTTAAGATCAAAAGATTCTGCTGAATAATTTCGAAAGTTATAGAATATTTTCCCAATTTGGATGAAAAGAATTTTATCTGCACATTTAATAAATCTACGAAAAAAGGAAAACCTTTTGATGATAAAATGGGAATTCTTCGATACATTTTGATTTTAAAAACTGAATTCTAAGTTTAATCAATCGAATCTAAGAAAATAAGCTTCTCAAAAACCATGTAAGAAAATTGGTTGCCATGGGAACAAATATAAACGTCACTTTTATAGGTCTTGATTCGCTAAAGAAAAGAGCACTTCTCAAACATTCTTTTTTTCACTTCAAATAAAATTACCTTTTTTGGTTCACCATTAGCATAAAAGTTGTGAATTTCGAGAGGAAAATCTTCTTTCAAAATGAGTGTCATCTCAAAGCACACAAGTAATATTTAAATGTAGATATTTTTCTCCCTGATTTTATTTGTTTCTTATTTTAATGATTTTTCTTCAACTTGATAAAGAAAGATATTTTTAATTCAAATAATAAAAAACTCTAAAAAATAATTTCCTACAGTACAAAAAAAAATTTTGAATTTTATTTGAATTATATATACTAAGTAGAAATAAAAAATTATAAGAGAGAAAGCTTAGTTTTCAATAAAATGTTTAAACATATAATAATGAGTTTTCCTCAAGGTAAAACCTCTCTAACTCGGATTTTCCTCCGCTGAGACAAATAGGCACCTTAACCCGGCACTACTCGCGCAGGGTGTGTCATACCCACCGTCTAACTTTTTTAACGCTCCTTTTAAGCCATTTTTGTAAAATGGATAGTTTCTTGTGTAGCTGACTTTAAGGTCATATCCTTTGAGAGGCCTTAGATTGTAGGCAAATTATAAATATATATTTTTGGATATCGTCTCTTCGGGTATATCATACCCTGCGTGTGAATCACTGTTACAGTGTTGAATGCATGAGCACGTTTTAAATCTGCCTTATGCTACGACATATTATTGTAGTTATAATGAAGAAATAGAATATTTAAGTAATTTAATACATGCAGTATTTAATAGATATACTGCAACAGTAATTTCGGATGAAGAAACTCTCTTCGCGATTATGATGAGGAAAAATCAAATGATGAAGAGTATATCAGCAAGTATGATTCCTCCACTGAAATCGATCCAGATTTAGAAAAGGGAGGCACTGTTGAAAATAAATGTTTTATATATATAGACACAAAAACATTTGGGAAGAACGTAATCTTACAGAAGACAATTGGTACACATCTTATCCACTTTCAGGTGAACTTTTGAAAAAAAGAAAAAATATCGCTGGAACAATAAGAGAAAATTAAAAAAAGAAGTTCCAAAATTTTTGAATTTAAAGAATATATATAGAGAGAAGTTTATACTCCCATATATTTAGTTTTCAAAAGATAGAGATTAAAAATAAATCAAGATCCAGTGAAAAAGCATCGCACTAACTCACTACGAGATTAAAGGAGTGTATAAACAATGCACTAAATGCCCTTATAAAACGAACAGAAAAACTAAATTTACGTTTGAAAAATGAAAAAAAAACATACTGTATTACTTTTTCTTCCTTTTTAAACTTTGTATACAAATTTTGCGGTAAAAACACAATGTAAACACCCTTGTGTATGACACTCCCTGCGCGAGAAATTTAGGTAATTTTATTGGCGCGAGTGATGCGGGGTTAAGATAAATCAGGAATTGTCTACCTGGGTCAAGCGTGCCAAATTCGGCACGTAGTACAATTCTTAGTGGCACCATACACATCTGTACAAATTTACGAATTTTTATGTAAAGTTTATAATTTTGAAATGGAGCTTATTAAACTAACATCTTTAGGATTATGTAAAGGAGAATTCACGGAATTGATGAAAAATCTGGAAGACAATTCTAATGAAAAATCGACATATTTTTAAAATTGTTGAATGTCGTTTATGAAAAGATTTAATTGTTTGAAGAGGAAATTGCATGTGCTCTGCTTTCCGCTTTTGGTTCTACATATATGTGTGAATAAATCTGTTCTCATATGAAAAGTATTTTGAATCTGCTAAGAAGTTGTTTAACAACTTCAATGCGGACTCACCTAATCATTCAGAATCGTGTGAAATATGATGTCACAAATTATACCCCTGACATTGCGATATAAAAAGGAAAATTTCAAGGATAAAAAGTTCGCTTTAAAATATTTAACTACGAGTATATTGAAGAAATACTTGTAATTTGTGTTTTTTTTTCTTATTTTAATGATTAATTTTAAAAGAGACAATACAAAACGTATGCACAGTTTTAATTTTTTATTTATATTAAAAGAATAGTTAAAGTTTATGTTTATTTTTATTTAAATAAATATCTTTATAATTAATGCATTACTAATATATAATAAATCTCTGAATCTGTATTCCTATAATCTTTTTTTCTAACATATCATACATTGCCGTGGGAACTGAATTGTTTGAATTTTTTCCTATTGTGTGGCACCCTGAAATATCTTGATAGATACCTTTGCACACCACAGCAGAAAAGTTGCTGACCCCTGAGCTAGAGCAACTTCACTCTGAACAGGAACGTCACTACCAAATAGTACAGGGTTAGCAAGAAATAAGTCGCTCACTTCAGAGGGATCTAGAATCCGTCCTATTGGTCAAAATGAAGTAAAGTGTTTTAACTACAGATCATTCAAATGATGCGCTTCACATTTATTAAATAAAAATAGTACAAATTTTCACCAGAAGGTGGTGATGTAATACACATAGCCTTATTTAATATGTGTTTTTAAAATATGCATCAAAAATATAAAGTAACATTTATAAAACAAGTGGTATTTATTTGCAGATATTCAAAATCAGAAGCAGAATTTGTATTTCAGCGCAGGCCTATTAGCATTATTCTTTGGAAAGGCGGATTCTTCTTGAGAAGTATTGCTTCGCTGCATGCTCATCATGCCTAAGTTGAAAGAAAAGGCGATATTGGCAAAATGGTTCTACCAGAACCAGAACTCTGTTGCAGCTATGAAAGACTTCCGTTGTATGAAGCGAATACGAAGAAGTCCAATGTCTTAATATGCTCTATGCAAGATGATACAGGAATTTGAAAGAACTGGACAACTTGGCACTTTTCTAGGTAGAGGACTAAAACACATACCGTCTTCTAGTATCAAAAATGTGGCTACTGCGGTCGTTGAAGCCAGCAGTCAGTCTCCGGATCGTAGTGTGAGTGTGCCAGTTGTATCCTGTGTACTGGATTTGACGTATTCCACTGTGCAAAAATATTCTGGTGGACTTTACATTTTTATCCATACAAAATCAAGACTGTGTATTAATTGAAGAACGGGGACCCAGAAGTTCGTAAAATTTTTGCACTTCAGTTCCTTACTCGAATGGTGGTTGACGTCACTTGGCCATGAAACATTCTGCGGAGTGACGAAGCCCACTTTTGCCTGGATGGCCAAGTTAACACCCACACTTGTTGGATTTAGTCAGCGGATAATCATCATGCTTTCCAGGAAAAACACATGCATCCCAAAAAAGTGACGGTATGGTGTGGTTTCACAGCTACCTTTCTCATTGGACCTTATTTTTTTTTGAAGAGATAAAAACAAATGGAATCCAAACCTGTGACGTCTCAGGAAAACGGTACCATGATACGCTGAGGGATTTTGTAATCCCAGGACTTTAACAGCGTGGTTGCCTTCAGCATATAACTTTCATGCAGAATTTCGCTCCTCAGCACATTGATCGCTGAGTAAAGGATTTGCTGAAACAACATTTCACAAATGCACGGGTAATCAGCCGTCATTTCGCAACAGCATGGCCTCCTCGTTCGCCGGATATGACCCCATCGACTTTTGATTGTGGGGTTATCAAAAAGACAATATCTATCATCAAAAGCCATCAACTCTGTCATACCTGAAGGACAGCATTCGGCACCATGTTTTAGATATTCCTGCTGATTTACTCCAGTCAGCGGTTGAAAATATGATTCTGCGATTACAGCACATTGTTGAACATGAAGGGTATCATATTGAGTAGTTTTATTAATGTTACGTTATATATATTTACGCATATTTTTAAAACATATTAAGGCTATGTGTATTACAGCGCCACCTACCGGCGAAAATTTGAGCTATTTTTATTTAATAAATGTCAAGCGCATCATTTGAATTACCTGTGGTTCAAATTCTATGTCATTTGGACCAATAGGACGGATTCTAGAACCCTCTGAAGTGTTCAACTAATTTCTTGCTTACTCTGTATATAAATAGTCAACAATGTAGATAATAAGAGAATATTAGTGCCTCAATTATAGTCGCGTAACACTTTGAAAGTTAGAAATTCTGTGGGGATTTCTCTTTGGTAAGTTTTAGAGGTTGCGCCTCATTTCAGGTAAGTAAACATTTATTCTTACCCTTTAGCTTCTCTTGTTCGCATATCAAGTACTCGGTTGTAACGTTTAAATTAATAAAAATAAGCTATTGTGAATACCTGTTTGTAATCATTTCGTGTTCCATTTAATGGTTTCTCATCCAACTATCAGCTAGATTTCCACCTCGTCCAACATGAGGAGAAGTTACCGTGATAAACATAATAATGAAATTATTTCAGTGACATCCTGATTTTCAAATGCTGTAAATTGTTGCTAAGTATTATAAAATAGCGACAAAACTTATTAATGAAATTATACTGAAAAATTTGAAGAATTTAAAAATTTTTAGAGACAATTACATACATTTTATTTAATTAAAATTCCAGTCCTTTCAAAGCATGAATCGATGAAAATAGATATTTTTTTCATCCTCAAGGTAAATACTATACTTAAATATACACACTGATGTAAGGATTTGTTTCGAAATCCGATTTAATAGTTAATCGCTCTTAATGCTTTTATTTGTTCAGGGGCAGATTATCGCCATAAAAAAAATTCCCCCGTTTTGCAGTTATTTAAACAACAGAAGTGCCTAATATATACGTTATTTCTTTTACTTATAATTTCTATTTCGTTAGAAAGCCGTTTTAGAAGTTTCTAATAATTTTGCTAAGCCAGAAGCTTATGGTTTTTTAAGCTGCTGGAAATGTCTAAGACCTTTTAAACATCACAGAACAAATTAAAAAATGTATTATCGTCTTAAAGCGATACAAAGTTAACCTTTTAACTTTGTGTGATTACATTTATTCTGAGTGAAATAATTCTCTATAAATTCATCTCTTCTATTTGAAACGCTAAAGGAAATTTTTACTCGTTTGCTTTTCCATAGGAACAAAAAATTAGAAATCCTTAAATATGTAAGGGGTTTAGACCAAGTTATCGTTTACTTCATAAAAAGTAATTATCCATGTTTTTCTTTTGAAGCATTAGATTTCGAAATCGTTTATCGGTTCCTGATGTTCAATAATTTTTGAATTTCTACATAATCAAAATATCGAGAATGTAATTTGAAATAACATATTACATGTAAAAATTTTAAAAGTATACTCAGGAAAATTAGAAAATATATAGTTATTTGGGGGAATGTTTTAGTGAATAGCTGTTTAATAGTAAATAACAAATGCAATAAAAATTAACCAGATACAAACTAGTTGGAGTAATCACAGAAGAGTTAGGTTAATTAAACTCCATCAAAAAGTTATTTGGGTAATTATTTTAGTAATTAACAACATATTAATAAATAATAACTAAAGTAATGAAGTACCAATAAATATATAAGTAGATAGTTTGTTAGTACAAAATAATCAAAGTAATCACAAAAATTTACTAGATACTATTAAGAATTAATGTTGGAAAAATAATTGTAATAGTTAACCGTATACTATTAAAGAGTTACATACGCACAATGTCGAATATCAAAAATATTCCGTAAAGTGTTTGTCCACAAAATATTTGAGTATTCTTTTTTTTCCTGAAAAATATAACTAACCATTTTTGAAATGGCTAAATTTTGTTACAGAGTTTTGATATTTATTATTATTATTATTCAGGTGATATTCATGCATAAAAATAAAATAATGAGTGATAAAAAACTTTTTAGAAATAAAGATAAAACTGACTTTTAATAATTAATTATCGTAAAATTACACGTGTAATAGAAATATTTGTTTCCAAAATTTTTAAATTTTTGAACATAGATTAGACCGTCGAAATTATAGTTTGGGAGAAAAACATGTTTATGGACACATATATACTGAACATTGACTGTGTACGTCATCTCGTAATCAGTCCACGACGCCACACCGGACACGTCTCGTATATATTTGTACATTTAAAAAATATTCTTAAAAACAGGAAATTTGTTCTCATTTCATATATATATGGGTTTAAATATGATATTTCTTTTATTACTTTCTAAAGTGATTAGTTTCCACAAGGTTATGAATAATTTCATGACCTCTTAATGTTTAAAACATATTGAACGTACCCCACAACATTAGTTAGAAAATAAAACTGCTTTAATTAAATGCAATTTCATAATTTTGTTCTTTCATATTTTTTTTCATTTCATAATTATTGAAATCTAATTCACGAGTCTCAGAGTGCAGAATGCTCGAATTCTGATGCAAAAAGTATAGTTCTAACTGTAAGTCAACCCAGTTGAATAAATCTGAGACCAGAAAAATGTCCTGTAAGTGAGTTATGTAACATATATAGGATAGTTTTAAGATATGTTTTAAGAAAACTTATGACATGATAAGAATTTTATTGTTCATTTTGGAATAAATATTTGATCAGTGGAACATTTAATAAGCTAACAGACACTTCGTATGTTAAATCCATCAATATTTATGCAAAATAAGTGAAACTTTTAAGAACACTACTCGTAGTACAACCATAAACTTACATTTTCATCGATGCTACCTATAAACATTATTTTGGATGCAACATTTCCCAACTGGATAAGCAATGGCCGTTACACTTTTGTTTTTCTTTATGCTGCATTAACCGACTTTCAGACGGGATCAAAAGATAGCAAACTTCAATGCTTTTCAATCATAGTCAATCTTTTATTATTAGACTTCTAAAAATAATTCAGTAGATTGCATTTTTGTATTCCTCCACCACCTAAAAGTATTCCGCCTTAGAGATACACAATCACATTCAATATACCAGTATCAATTTTTCTTTAAGTTAGTCCTCTAAAAGTAATAAACTTCGAGATTCACAGCCACCTATTAACAAGCCTTTAGCTGATGAATCCACACTATTTTATAGTTCTGAAAGGGAAACAGAAATGGGTTGCATCCTACCATAGAAATAATCAGAGAGTCATTTAACTCAAACTGAGCTGAGTGATCTGCGTGATTTACGATTATATATGAATAAAGCTGAATTGCTAGGATAAAGGGATTAAGGCCTCAAGAGCGGAATGTGTTTGCTAAGGATATATATATATATATATACTTTTCTATGACAAATATAAAAACTTCATTAGTTTTATGGAAAAGATGGCGAGATATGCTTTTGCAACGACGTTTCAAGCTTCATAGCATATTTAAATCTGTGTCATAAACCAAAGGAACGGTCCCATTTTATTGATGATTTTAATGCAACCTTAAATAGTAGTGTTCCTTGGCAATTAAGATGAATATTACTCTATACTTGTAGGATATGCTTCAGAGGAAATTGAAAATTATGATCTCCTGAAGAAACTAGTATTTGTGTTGAATCTCGACGATTTTAAATGGGGAATTTGGGATGACTTAAAATCCAACAAGTTATACAAAGTACCCGTAGTTTATGTAAGAATAAGCCATTAGTAAAAGATATAAGCGTTATTGTGCACAAAAATATCCTTATCTCGGAGGTCTATAGAATCCGGCGATAAAAAATTTTCTAACCAATCTCAGGACATATTTTTCCACCCTTTTACATCTACTTGTGATTTGGATAAAATTTCGTAAAACATCTTAATATTGATGATAAGGTTATTGCGTTCGTGCGAGTACTTTTTAAGTCAATTTTCTTAGGTGATAATTTAAAGTTGTATTTGTCAGTTCAAACACTCAAAAACTTGTGAAAAGGGATGTGCTTGAAAAATTTTACGAAGTTAGAAATTTACTCATGGCTGTCATTTAAGTACATAGTGGAAAATTTTCTAGGTCATTACAAAGTTCTAAACTTCAAGGTTAACGTTCCTACAACGGAAAAAATTTATTAAAATTCAGGCTGTCATACATTTCGTTAAATATCAGTTATTATACTTTCACTACGAATTATACCTAGATAGTAAGGAAGCAATGAGCTATGATTATATAGTGAACTATTTCACCAACGGATATGTGTTATGGACTATCGTTATCGACCGCTATGAAATTCGGCAATACTTGCTTAGTCCGTTAAAAGGCGCGCACTCGATACTAACATTGGTGGTCGCGCGGGTTGTCAGTAGAGATTGTAATATTGGACCAAAAGTTCAATACCGGTATTCGGTTTTTTTTAGATCTTAATACCGCGGGGTAACCATTTTAATAACGGCTATAAAAGTTTTAAGAAAAAAAATAGTTTTTTTCCTTTGTTTTATTAGAGCGTGTGAATATCACAAAAAAATAAAGAGACATCTTACTTACTTAAATCCGAAAAAAGTGTAAATATCCCTATAAAGTCTGTTGTACTATTACAAATTTTTAAAATGGGATCTTAAAAAACATAATGCTTTCATTGTTCTGTCATTAAACCTGGAACGTAATTATGTGCAAAATTTACCAGCAGTCAAAAACGCTCTTTCAGCATCTACGATAGTTCGTGTTATTGTTAGCAATACGCGATGTACTTTTTTCAAGTATTTACCACTGAATCTCTCATTTTCAAATAAATCGATTTATCGTCGGATGAGTTTGGATATAACTGTTTTCTGTATAGTATTTTGGTTTGTTGACTTTGTTTTTAGTTTGCGCCAATTCTAATTTTTGTTTAAGAGACATTTTTTTTCAATATCGACATTAGTGTCAAAATCGTCTTCAATAACTGTACTGAATTCTTCTGATTGTGGATAAGGTTTGTGGGTAAACAATTTTAAGAAAAGTTACTATAAACGTGATCAAATTTGAATTTATTAGTCTTTTTTCTTTTTTTTTTTCATTTTTATTTATAAAATCCTGATGATATGTAGATACAAGTATGTTATGCAAATACAATGTTAATAACAAACTCGACAGTTTAAAAAATATCGAAATAATATGCACTTTCTTCACAACTACAACCTTGTTTTCACAAATACGAATATCAGACTACGAATCCTCCGAGTGTGCAGTATCGCTCTGATCTGTAATAGAACAGTTTTAGCCCACCTCCTTGGATATTTCACATATTTTATCACTCCTCTTGATCGTACGATGCCGCTCTATGTTCACAGTCTAATTAATTTCACCCGTTAGGGAGACATAAAAACAAAAACGTATACCATTTTGCTAGATTGGCGATCCCTGAACATATAGTGGAGACAATTTTAAAATTTTCTACTAAATACCTAAAAACCGGTATTTAAGCTTGTGAATATCGGTATTATAAAATTGTACAAATTGCTCAAAATACCCCGGTATTCGATATCCCATTATACCGGTATTGCAATCCCTAGTTTTGCAGAGTCCCCCAATCCTTTTTTTTTTAAATAATAATTTTCATTGTGCACGATAAAAATCGTACTTCTATTGAATTATTTAACTAAGAGAAATTATATTTACTCACTTTCAAGGACTTTTTAATTATTCTGTGATAATTTGAGATAAATTCCAATCAAAATGAACCAAAATGTTTCAAATGCGCGTGACTTTAATACAGCCTACAAATCAGAAACACTTTTCACTAAGATTACAGGAATGATATTTGCAGGCAGAATGGTCATAGTTTGCTCAAGTTTTTGTAGTGTTACTATCCTTTGATGATTGACAAACAGCATGTTGAACTTTTTCTTGCCTGTGTCTTTTTGATAAGGCAGTGAGTGTCTATTAATGTGAATATTAATTCAGTAAATAAATTTTATTTTTTAGTTTTAAATTTATTCTGCGTTATTTCTATCGAATTTACAACTGACTGCAACAGGTGGCACCACTACGTTTTTCTAACGAAGTAGGAATTGACTTTAAAGAGAATTTTTTTTCTTGTTGAAATAGATATTTATAATGTTGGATGATCGTATTTTCCTTGACTCTTGCTAAAATGGTATTATTGTAAGAAATCTTCTCCAAACCTTTAAACATCGCACTCTTGAGAAAGAATGAAAGTACGAGGCGTGTCCAGAAACTAAGTAACATTTCGTTTCTAACGAAGTCGCAATTGTAGTTTTGCATTTCAACACTTGTGCGTTCACGTGTCTCTGGTTAATAGTCAATCCACACAGTGACGTTATTAAAACCAGATTGTGTTGGTTTTACACGTGTTAATGGGATTCAAAATATTTTGATGATGGCCGATCCCACTGACTGTGAAGTGCGTTCTGTAATCCAATTTTTGAACGCAAGAAATGTTAAACCAGTTGAAATTCTTCATTAACTTCCAGAGATTTATAGTAAAAATGTATTGAAAGATGGAATGGGGAGAAATTGTGTTCCATAATTCAATGATGGTTACACCAATGATCATGATGAAGCACGGAGTGCTGGATGATGGTTTAATGATGTTGGTTAAGAAGGTCCGGCACATGAATTTTTGGAAAATTATCGATTTTCACTTTTTGATATTTTCTAAGAGTTCAAATTGCTCTGTTTTAAATGATATATGATATGAAGAAATGCGATAATTAGAAGTATTTTTATTTATTTTTTAAATGAAGTTACTCCTTGAGGCGCATCAAATGAGCTCTGCTAAGAGTACCTCTGTTTTCCCTCGCATTAGTTTATGATGAACGCAAATCCAAAAGATGTACAAGTGAAAAAATTAGTGTATTAGGAATATTCAAAAGTGTATGGATGTAAGTCTTTTGTTCAAATAAGTCAGTTAGTAGCTACATATCGTCAGTGATTCCAAAATTTACATTTGCGGAATTAAAAACGCAAAAATTGAGGTAAATATAGCTATTACGAAGTTCAATATGAGTCAAACAACAAAATTAAGGATCTTAAAACATTTTGATATTGAACCAAGTAAAACTGTGTGTCATGCTTCAAAACATTAGATGCACGTAGGATTCGTGTAGTTGAACGAAAGCATATTGAGCTCCCAAAAAAGGCTAAATTGTTAAAAATAATGGAAAAAAAATTAGAAGAGATTTTGTAGGAGCAGAGGGTAAAAAAATGATTCATAAGCTTATGTAAGTACCAAAAAAGTTAATGCTCAAAAATTATAAATCTTTACTTTAAAGCTGGTTTTCTCAAAATGTAATATTTTTATGTACCTTTTTCTCAAAACCTACTTATTATATAGTACTCAAACTTTCAGTGAGCATACTTTTAACATGTTTACACATTTTAATAGAGGGAATTAGGTGTATCTAGCAAACCTTTTTAGATAAGGCTTTTTTAAACTAAATTTTAGGGAAAAAATTTGGACATGTTTTGAAAAATTCCTAACTATTTTAATTTTAAACAAAAAAACAAGACTTTTAGTTAAAGTCTTATTGATAGCGCACATAACCTGCTGTAAAATAGTTATCCCAGAGAAGTAAGTAATTTCTGAGAAAAAGGTACATAAACTTACGTAATTTAACATGGGCTCCTATGGACGTGCCGGACCGTTTGGTTGAAAAAGTGAGAGAGAAACTTTATGGAAACGAACATTTATATATACAATAAGATTGCTTTGTGATAAGTTTCCCTAAATCGCTGTTTAGCAGTAACTTTCTTCGAAGAAGGTAAAGACAAGTTAGTTTCCCTATACGACACATGTCTGAACAATCGTGGTGTAACTATGTAGAAAAATAGTTTCTGACATGCATTTTCATGTAAAAATAAAATATTTTTCAAAAAAAAATTTATACGAGATTTTCCGAAAAGAGAAAAAAATAAAGTCATTCACTTGAACAATTAAGAGGTATAATCGAATGTTATCCCTCAAATTAAATAATTAGAATGATATAAATGGTATTCTCATTACATAAAACTAACAAAGCCTCGTAGTTTACAGCAAACGCACTGAAGATCTCTTACTATTAATTCATTATCCTTTCACAGCATTAACATAATCGAATGCCAGTAAACAGCTTAATTAGAAATTCAGTTCCGAAAATGGGAATGTGATTGCGAATCTTTAGGCTTGTTAAATCATCAATAAAATTATTTTAGACACGTCTCGCCTGCAAATATTGCACGATGTAAGCCATTCCCTGAGACTCTCGTCAATTTCCATAAGATTACGATGAAGGCTTTAGTAATGATGAGATATGTTCCTAAATTTGTAAATTCAATACAATTCCTACGTAGATGGATTTAACTAGTCTACAAATATCAGATCATGCTCATGGAACATATTTACAATGTTCAAATAGTATACCAGAAATCCCACGGCCTTCCCTTTAAGAAAAGTTATTTAGTAATGATAGTGGTCAGAACTTATCAAAACATAAATGGTTTGCAAATCGAAGCAAATTAATTAAAGAAAAGTGTGCAAAGATATAAATAAATATTATTATTTATCTTAATTCTGTGATTTTTTATAAATGCATTTGAAATCACATATAAGGGTATTTTAATACGAATAAAATTAAAATAACGAGAAAACACATAATTAGATTGATTATCCATATAAATATTAAAATCAATATTAAAATCATTTTTAATAAATATTTCTCCCGAATTCAATGGCTCTCTCATTATTATTTTTGATGCAATTTCTAACTACATTGTACTCCCTTCAGAGGACTCCTGAAATAAAAAAAACCTTAACATTTGCTATTATGAAAATTGAATGAAAATAAATAAAGGAAGTATTCTTTTAACTTTAATAAGTTTCATATAGTATTTAATTAAGAAAGAAAATGCAGCTTTGAAAATGCGGAATTCACTCATGTCAAATTGCTTGTCTTGATATATTTCGGTCTCATTAAAGCGATTAAATTAAATTTCGCGTAAGTTTGAAGTAAATTCTTAAGTTACATATCATACATTGCAGACTTTTATAAAAGATTTTTGAAATTCTTATTCAAATCTAATTAGTCCAATATATAATATGTAGAGTATTTATTTCAATGCCAAACGTAACAAAGTAACACATATAGAAACATATATATGTTTGTGCGTTGATGGATACAATAAAATTAAAAAAGATAATCTTATTGTTCTGTGAGACATAATTTTCGACCTGATATAATTCAGAATAATAAGTATTTTATTATGATTGACTCATAAGCCACAAAGTATGAAGTTATTTTTATAATTACAAAAATTTGGTTATATAAGATAGAAATCAATATTCGCTTTACGATTAAATCAAAAACATAACCGGTAAACATTTTGTTTGCAGTTTATTTCTAATGGAATTTATGTTATTAACATTTCTTCCCCTTTTGTTTTCTAAATGTTCTTTAAATGAATTAATAACAATAAGACATTATATGTATATTTAAGTATATATAATCTTTCAGAAGTATTTAACACATACTTGGGCAGTTATTCCTGAGCATCCTATTTTGTAAATTTATATAATGTTCTATAATAATTTAAATAATTTATATGACAAAAATTAACCGTTCTTTTTTAAATTTCTTATATTATAACATTTTATATAAATATATTAAATCTAATAAATTATCATTCGAAATCTAGAAACTCAAAAAGTAAAGGGAATTTTGCAATTTCTCTTTCCAAGGTTGTGACGGATCTATACGGTTCCTTCTATTAACCACTGGGAAATTGTTTTTAGGGAAAGCATTTTCAACCAATTTTCCCCGAAGACAGAAAGCGTGATTTTTCAAATTAAGTTTATATATATATATATATATATATATATAATATATATATATATATATATTATATATATATAATATATATATATTCTGTATTCGCGAGTTTGAGAGTTAGTGAAGTGTGAATAGATTAGGAGTGAAGTGACGGTAGATTGGAAGTGAAGTGAATTGTGAATGGATGAGAAGTGAGAAAATTCAGTAGTGAAACGTATACGTAAGCAGTGTAGGAAGTGAGAAGTTGGAATTTTAAGAAAGTGCTTATTTCAACTGTTGGAGCCGTGTTAAAGTAAACGCAAGGATTAGAAGACCGCAAGTGTTCAGGTACTGTGATCCTTAATCAAGTTCAAGTTAGAGAGTTAAACTATTAGTGTGCTCATAAATTAAACAAGCTCTGTATAAAGTTATCTTAAAGGTAGATCTGCATGATTGAATATATTCTTCCCACGCAATCTCGTCTCACCCCGTGCTTTGACTGATCAAGTTATCTTATTTAGAGTGTTACTTTGTGTCTGAGTTGAATATAGTGATAAATAAATAATTGAAGTTCATCATGTCGCCCAATCATTTAGTTCCTCCCACACCTCTAGCTGGGTCACAGGGAAGAAGGAACGTGAATTCCTTATAACGTTTAGCAACAGAGATAGTATCCATCGCTGAATGAGGGGTATTCGCGACACTTCTATACAAAGTGTCACTCGTCTTCCCTCGTTGTTATTGGAGAGTAGCTGACCGTTCAACATGGCAGTTCCATTGTTGATCTGCACCAAGGAGGAAAAGAGGGCTGAGACTCGCTTTTTGTTTTCGGAAGGTGTGAAACCTGTGGAAATTATTAGTCGCATGCAAAGGCAGTATAGTGACAGCTGTTAATCGCGAAGCAAGATCTGCGATAGAGCTTCAAACAAAGACAAACTTTTTTATGTGACGACCTAAGATTGGGTAGTCCATTGACATCAAACACTGAGAGGTTGAGGGTAGTGATGGAAGGGATAGTTTGTCTCCACCGCAGGTATCACTTTTTCCGCAAACAAAAAGCGAATCACTGTCCTCCTTTCTTCCTTGGCGCAGTTCGACATTGGAGCTGCCATGTTGAGCGATCTGCTTCACTTCAGGGACCACGTGATAAGAAGAGTAATAATTAGTGTAGAAGTGTCGTCTCTTATTCAGGGCTGGATATTAGTACCGTTGGTAAAATTTGGAAAATGAAATCGCAAAAATCCATTTACTGTTTGACTTTCCCTGGTACAATGAGAATTAAGTCTGACAAAACAGCCCTTACAATGTTTAAGTCCATTTAACTCAACTTGGTTGTTTATATTTCTTTAATTTTAATGGCATAACAATTTGTTGAGAGTATTATCTACTTCAGTATTTTACTTCGAAGAACTCAAATTACTCCGTTCTAATGGATTTGGATCCTAAATTAGCAGATTCAGTTCATTATACGAGGGAAGAATTGTTTTATACCTTATTCAGGTATTAAGTGCTATTTATAGAAAATTAAGATGCTATATTGATGAAAATATTATGGTCAGCGCGCTTACCTTCATCATAAATAAAGTTGGGGGGGGGGGTATAAAATAAACAGTGTGCGTTTATTTTCAATAATACTTTTATGATTTATTTTGAAAAAATATATATATAAAAAGAAATGAATTAAATTATAGAATGCTACAAATGTTCAAGAATATTTTCTTTTCAACTTAAATTACATTTCTGTGATTTTACGCCAAGCAATTAAAATCTTGAAAACAACTGTTTCAATGAAAGAAATAATTTTAAAAAATTTAAAATTAACTACTTGCTTATAATTAGGTAAAATTATATCGATATTAAAAACTAAGGGTCGTTTTACTTTTAGTTAATATCATTAGGAGTCAATTTTGAGGCATTACACAGGTTGATATTATACAAAGTTATCACAGAAAATTAATTTATAGAACATTACATTTTCGTGTGTATGACATATCAAAGCAAGGATACCTAAAATATTCAGTATAAGATGCAACAAAAACCAGTGGATATGCAGCCTGTTCACATTTTTAAATTATACAGTTTTCAAAATTTGAATTCATGAAATAAATTAGACAGTTTTTGAGTTTCTAATGGCATCTGTTCCTTTCCTCCAGAAAAGCCTGCGTTTTATGACGTGCATGCTACTGTATGAGGCAAGATCAATTACAATTACTCTCACAAAAGCATGCCAAATATTCTTTCAAATTTAATCTACGGATAACTAGCTTGTCAGTTCCTCCTTCAACCATCGACATTTTCCAGAAAACAGTTGTACAGATATGCCCTTTGGGGCTGATCATTGTAACCTACAAGAATTTAATCAGAGCAACTCTGGAAATGAAAAGGCGAACATCGGGTTCCAAGATTTCGTCCCCGGAATTCATGTCAGTCTCAGAGTAAATATTAAAGCATTAAGAACTTTACGTCCCACTTGCATAATGACTAACAAAGTTGACCTGCCATATCACTCTTTTATCGAATGTTGGAAGACAAGTAACAGGTAACCGGTTCCTTCCAGATTAAGGCACATTGCGAATTTGAAAGAAAAGAAAAACAGTGAATTTTCTCCGAGAAGTGAGACAGAACAAAGAACAGGAATTGGTACGTGCGCTTACACGCAAAGGTTTTTCACTAAATGGGTAGTCTAGGAGCATGCGTACGCATAATTTACGCAAAAAGTTCCATATTTGTTTGTTTTACTTTTTGTCTAATATTTTTGTGGATGATATAACACATTATCATCGTGGAAAATGCACAGAGGCAGTGTAGTTTTCTCACTGAGCAATGCAGTATGTATTTATACGTTGTTCAAACGATGCTACGGTCATCGGCATATTTATATATGCCCCATTATTTTTGCCAGAATTAGTGTTTGTGTGTGCGAAGGAGGAGGTAATTCTCCTTCCAAAGTTTGGGAGCGCTGAAGTAAAACAACTAAGATGAATACAGCGAAAAAAAAACATATGAAAGAATACAAGAACAAGTCAAGTTTCATTAAACATATTTTGCAGGTGTTCTGTATGTGAATCCTTGTTCACATGGCCTATCTCAAGGGTAGTGAACCTTTTTATAGATCAACGTGCCTTTTTTTCTTCAGAAATATTTAATGAGGTATAGACGTACCACCAAACAATTATGACTTGTGATATTATTGGGGAAAATAATAAAATTAAATACTAACAACCAAAAATATTTACTACGAAAAAATACATTTTGTATTGAAAAGTATTAAATGTTTTTGTTATAGGTATAATTCAAATTAAAGTAATACTGGTATAACTTCGGTTGCTGCAGATTAGATGACAACTAACTTATATTAGAATTGTAAGATGTTACTTTTTTTGTAGATTTTATGCTGAGTTGGAGTCATCTGCCAAACGGTTTCTAAGCGAGTCTTTAATGTTATTCATCTCTAAAAATAATGATTTTCAGGTATATTTAGATAAAAAAAATATGGTTAAAGTAGCATATATATGTATGAACCAGCTTCTTCAAACAGTTAAATGTGTGTGGAATTGAAATCCATGTTTCAAAAATTTCGTTGCTCGCATTTTTACTTATATTGCTTATTAATCTTTTTGTTTCAATCAATTCCAACTTTTTTCATGTTTCAATAAGTTTTTGAGTCCGTATTTAACTAGACTAGGCATCATTTAGTTGCATTTCAAATTCTTCGATTCCCAGCCAATCGGATTTGAACCAGTTCAGTTTACCAAATGATGCCACATCAGGATAGATAATAAACTTGAGCGTTTCCGGTAATTCTTTGAACTGAGAAAATGTCGCTGAAAATTCCTGGATTGTGGCGAATCAATTACGGAAATGTTTTGAATTAAAATGTAAACCATTTTGTTTGGTGGCGTGCCCAAAAAATTGTGTCACGTGCCGTTAATTGCACGCGTGTCATTGGTTCGTCCTCCCTGGCCTATATCCATTCGACAGTCCAGTTCCTGCCACACTCTACTCAAAATGGTACTATTAACGTTATTGACAACACATAATATCCTCTCCTTGTTTTCCGTGTCAACCGAAAGTTCGGTATTTTGCTTAAGACTCAATTTTTCGTATCCCCTTTGTTACTCGTTGTAGCATAACTGCACGAAAGGAAAGCATGAGCTGTCAATAACGTTAGTAATACAATGACGAGAAAAGAGCGCAGCAGAAATTGAACTATCACATTGATGCATACCATTCGATCAAAGATTCATATATAGAACACCCTGTAAAATATCTAAATGAATTTTTTCTGTATTCTTTTATACTTCCTTTTTCGGTGTACTCGTCTTAGTTTTTACTTTTTACTCGCTCCGAAATATTGGAAGGAATTCTGAATATAAGCCTGTATATGTATATATATATATATATATATATATATACATATATATATACTGGCCATTAAGATTGCTACGCTAAGAAAGCATCGGGCTACAGACGTGAAATTTTAACGACGTGAAGAAGGTACTGTGATATGCAAATACTTAGCTTTTCAGCTCATTCAGACAAAGCAGGTGCCGGTAGTGACACCTACAATGTGTTTAGAGGAGGAAAGTGTTCAGCCGGTTTCCCATACACAAACTGCATTTGAACGCTGTTGCTTGGTGAAAAGTTGTTGTGATGCCTCGCGTAAGCAGCAAAAATGCGTACCAGCATGTATCTGACTTTAATAAAAATCGAATTGTAGTGTACCAGGATTGCGGTTTATCGTATCGCAGCATTGCTTTTCGCGTCAGTCAAGATCGAATGACTATTAACAGAATATGGAATTGATGGGTTCAGCATGGTAACGCAGAACGCGCGTGCTGGATCTCAACAACCCCCATCACTAGCAGCCGAGAAGATATACATGTTACCGGCATGGTCTTAATAGACCGAGTAGTACGTCACGAGCCCATAATCAATAATTGGGCTGTTTGCAAGACAAATGTGTGCATGAATAGTTCGACAACGTTTGCAGCATCATGAACTTTCAGCTCGGAGACCATGACTACGACTACCCTTGACACTGCATCACAGACAGGAGAGTCTTGAATGGTTAGAACGATGAACCTGGGAGCACGATTAACAAGACGTCATTTTTTCAGAAGAAAATAGGTTCTCCTTACAGCGTCAAGATGGTCACACCCGTGTTTGGCGGTATCGTGGTGAACGCACATTTGTAGCGTGCTTTCATCATCGTCATACTGGCCCATAATCTAACATGATGGTATAGGGTGCTATTGGATAAACATCTTGATCACCATTGAACACGGTACACTTTATACTTCTGGTATGTTGCGACTCGTGTTTCTACTTTTCATTTAGGCCCAAACACACCCAACATTTTTAAGGAAGATAATGCATGACCACATGTAGCCGGTATTGTACGGACGTTCTTTGATACTTAAAATGTTCGGCTGTTGCCCTGGCCTGCACGTTCACCAGATCACGTCTACTCTATGGTTGCTGAGTGACTGACTCGTCTCCAAACGCCAGTCACTACGGTTGATGAGCTGTAGCATCTTGTTGAAGCTGCATAGGGCATCTATACCTGTACATGCGATCTAATCTATGTTTGACTCAATTCCCAAGCGTACATTTATTGTTATTACTGCTAGAGGTGGTTGTGTGTTCTGGGTACTAATTTCTCAGGACCTATGCACCCTAACTTCTTGAAATTTTAATCATTTTTAATTTTTAGTATAATATATTTGTCCAATAAATATCATTTAGTTTTTCTGCCTTTCTTCCTGGTGTAGCAATTTTAATGTCTAGTATATATATATATATATATATATATATATACACTGGTGTGCAAAAATTAAGGACGAGACGGTTTTTTCAATATAACTTTGTACAAAAGCATTCCAAATCAACACATTTAATACCATAAGATCCCCAATACGTAAGGACATGAGTAATGTAAGCAACACTTACTAAAAGAAAAACCAGAGGGATAAAAAGAAGCTTTATTGAAAAAGTAGCATGGAGCGCAATGCGACTGAAGGCTGAAACATCCCTGTGATGGGTGTCCAGTGAGAAATATCCGGTCTTTATTAGGGGATATGATCTCCCCTGACTGCTAGGCAGGTTTCACAGCGTCTGCCCATGCTGAGAATGAGGGTGTCGATGAGTTGTTGAGGCATTGCTGCCTATTCGTCTTGCAGCGCCAATCGAAGCTCCGGAATCGTTACTGGTGGTAAGGTACGAGCTGCCAAGCGTCTGCCTAGAAAATCCCATACATGCTCGATGGGATTGAGATCCGGAGATCGTGCCGGCCAATCCATACGTTCAATATCCTCACTCTCTAAGAGCTGTTCGGCAGCTACTGTGCGATGACATGGTGCATTGTCGTCCATGAAAAGGAACTGCGGACCCATAGCGCCTCTAAAAAGACGCACATATGGAAGAAGAATCTCGTTACAATAACGGGTCCCGTTGACTGAACCTGCGTCGAAGATGTGAAGGTCTGTAAGACTACCAAGCATGATGCCTCCCCAAACGAGAACACCGCCACCTCCAAACCTGTCCCTTTCAATGATGTTCGAGGGATGATTGCGGCTTCTCCGCTCTCTCCAGATGAGTATGCCATGAGAATCGCTACTCAGACTGAATCTGCTCTCATCTGTAAAGAGTACTCGTCCCCATTCATTATCTCTCCAATTCCGGTGTTCCCGGCACCACAGAGAACGCCTTCTCCGATGGGCAGGCGTTAGAAGTACACACCGTACAGGGCGTCATGCAAACAGACCACCACCGTGCAGTCTTCTGGCCACGGTAAAACGCGATATCGGTCGTCCAGTCGCCTGTGTCGTGTGTCTAGCGATTTCTCCCGCTGTCTGCCGCCTGTTTCTTCTGGCCTGTAAGGCAATATACCGGTCATCTGCGGGTGTGGTTCCTCGTGGACGACCACTACTGAACCCCCGGATAGCTGTTCCTGTAGTTTGAAATTGTCTCCAAAGTCGTGAAACGATGCTGTGAGCAATTCCGAACTCTGCAGCCACACTTGTCACACTGCGACCTTCCTCCAACTTCCCAATGATTCGACCTCGGGTAAAAGCATCCAGATGTCGTCTAACAGATTGATTATTCGACATTTCTCGCTGAGGCAGCAACTCGGTGTGATTTTAACTGCTATATGGTGTGCAAACTCTTTGCCAGAAATACTAATCTTACACCGACAACATGCTTTACTACTCAGACACTCCCCCATTACGTCTACCTGCATATCTGCGCATGTGCTACCGTACATCACCTCACTTAATCTCCTGATTGGTCTTTCTGTCCGCTCTGCCTCTTCGTTCAGCTGATATGCTAATTTTTCGACTTCGTCTTTAATTTTTCACACCAGTGTGTGTATATATATATATATATATATATATACATATATATATATTTATATATATATATATATATATATATATATATTAAATTCAATCAATTGAAGTTTGAAAGGCTTCAAATACGAAATATGTATATGTTACGGAAGCCTAGATATTAGCTCAGACAGCGACATTTTCATTCTAATATAAGTTGAAATTATAATGCTCAAAGTCGATATTCAAAATGTATTCAATATGAATATAAGCTCAAAGGTTTTAAAAAATTTTCTTCTTTTAAAAGATAGCAATGAAACATACAATTGCTTGCATTCTGTTTATTATCTGATATAAATTTCTATCCGCAGTTGGGTCTTTGTACTTTTAAATGAATCCTCCTCATACACTGAATCTATTTTTCATCGATATTTGTCATTCCGTTGTGAATAATTTATGCTTGAAAACTTTAAATTTTGAACTTATTTATGAAGCCATACATTTTTCAGCACTTGGATGCGTTATTGTGAGTTTATTTCTTAACAATGTTCAGACATTATTTGAGCTTATTTCGTGAAATGACATTTCATTTAAAGAGAATCTTTGTATTGAACATTATGAAGTATAGTGTTGAATTTCTTAATCTTCTATATATGATTTAATTACGAACTTTTATGCATATAATTCATCTTATATACAAGAGCAAGACTGAAACTAGAAAGACATTTTTAAGCAAAACATGTCCTAGTACTATTTAAAGTCTACATGATTATAAAACATTTATTTCAAAATGATGTTGTATGCTATAGCCTATACAAACCCAGGCTTCACGTATGTGTATACCTACGATTTTAAATTCATCGCAATTTTTAAATAATTTGTTTACTTAAAATTTAAATTTTACTTGTTAAAATAATGGAATCTAAGTAATAAAATGTTATTTAAAATTCTCTATTTATGTAAACTTTGACGCAAAAGCTTTCAATTCTTCACTAATTTGATGGCTGACTAGACCAATTGAATTTGAACTGTTTTCTAATATGTACATTTTTAACATTATATCAGTCGTTTCGCTAAATATGGCATAATGAAGAATACAATATGTGTCATCGTATTATTTTCAAACTTTACCAAAAATGAAAAGAAGGATATTTCAGAAAATATTTAGTCAAAAATAACAAATTATAATAATATAACCTTCTCTCAAGCAGAAATCATAACAAATATACGCTTATATGTATGAAAAATGAATTATATAAATGTCACATATAAATCACATTTTCTCTCAAAAATACTTAGTTCAGTGGAAAACTAGTATTTTAAGAAGTTATTAATGAAGCTCACGTGAACAAATCTTTTTTTCTATATTCGAATTCAAATATAACATTGGAAATCTAATTGTAATGCAGTTATCAATACATTTTTAGTAAGGCGAATTTTTCTTTGTTAACCCGCCATCAATGATAAAATATCTTTAGTAACAGTATAAAAAATCCATTAATCTTCTTTTCAAAAACCCAACTTTAAAATATTCTTCACATTCCGTTGAACATAACACTTTTGAAATCATTAAGTGCCAAAATGTACTTGTGATATGCAAGGAACTGGATTAATTGAACTTTTTTTAATTAATGGCAAACGCTTCAAAGTAAATTAAGTTCCCTCTCAAGCTTCTTATTTTAGCACGGAAGTAATCAAAAGGGAAGAACCAATTAAAAATTTTAAGGAATTCCAAACATAATCATATAATAATTAAAAACTGATATAAAAATGATCATGCATTTTTATATCAAAATAATATTTTAAAAGAAAAAAGTAAGAAAAGCTGTTAAGAAAGTTTCCTCACATAATTTTTATTGAAAATGAAATGCATACGATAGAAAAAATAAAGAACTATCAAAATTAGAAAATAAGGAGAATATTTCTAAAATGGGAGGAATTAGTTTTAATTTTTCGTATTCTCTCTGGATGAAGGTTTTATCACACACACAGAATTAGGATATATTTGTTTTATATAACAACATATTGATTTTGAATTTGAGAAACATTTTGCATTATTAAATATTTTACCAATTTATTTTAATATTTATCCTTTTTTTAAATATTTGACATAAAATAATTTCTAAAATCTGATAAAAAAATTTATAATCTACAGTTTCTGTTACTTAATATAATTTTTTCTCTATGCTAAATTTTAATGTACCTTATGAAAAACCACATAAAGCAGTATTGAGGATTCTCACAATAATGATGATGTGTGAAGTAATTATATATAGTAATTATTATTCTATTTTAATTTCTTATATGATTTCGTATTATTCAGTTTACATTAAAGCATTCAATGAGCTATTTCAGAATATATTTAATATTAATATTAGAGCTTTAATCTCTTCCCGGCTTTTCCCGAGCTAAGTACGGGCACTGTGAAAATTTGATGACCTCGAATCAGGTAACGAAAAATTAACATGGTATAGGGAATACCAGTACATATCCTTGGATGTATGGGAAAATGTGGCTTGGACAGATCAGTCCAAATTCACGATTGTACATTCCTACATCAGGGTATGGATAAGCCTGAAACGAAGGTTCCTCCTCGGCATCTGAGTATACTAGTAGTTGTGACATTATTGTTTAAATCTATTTACGTGGACTAAAATGGGACTCCTAGTTCATGCATCTCGCCCGAAACAAACCAACATTATCGCGAGTTACTTGACGACCATATGCAACATTTGAGAGCATGCAATAAAACAATACGTTGTGTCAGGACTCCCAAATAACATCCGAATGGTTCGATAAACGCTCTTCAAATATCACAATGTTCTCCCATAATCTATATTAAATGTTGTTTATCCTACTATAAACATGTGACAGGCCATCGAGAGAGATGATGAAAGCTCTGATTCCGCTCTATGAAATCTCCATCAAATGGGGAAGGTTATTGAGAGAGCTTGAGCCCATGTGGCTTCCTAACGAGACGAGTCCTTACTGAAACAAACTGCCGCTCTCATCAGGATAAAGGTTACACATGTATTCCTAACTTATATCCTCCTAACTAATTTGTTTAGTATAAAGTTAACATAGTTAAATATATAACAATATAATTTTATAAAATAGAGCTTTTTCGTATGTTCTCTCTGCATGTTATAACAATGCAACTATGACGTTGAATTATGAGTGTAAACTAACACAGAGAAATGGAAAGTATTGATGATCCTTCCAAGAAATCTGTTCTTGGTTATAACCGAAAAGTGGAATAATTCTGTAAGCTAGTGCTTCTCAAACTTTCTACCTTTGCAACCCAATTTTCGATTACAATTTTCATCACGCCCTCCTCCCCTTACAATAACAATGTATTTAATTCAATAATAATGTACTTTGACGCTAAAGCTACAAAACGACTTCAATTATAAACCATGTAAATTGTCAAAATAAGTATATAAGTAAATTGTCTGTAAATGATAAGTCCATAGAACGCTAATAATTATTAAACTTCTTAACTTAGCGTTGATAAATTACTGATCAAATACATCGTGCAGTTCTGATTCATTTATAAGTATATTACATCAGTATAAACGTGTATTTTATTTTTTATTATGTTAGAATGTATTTTGTTTTGTTTCCACTAATTATATTAATAAAGATGATTAGTTTGAATCATATACAGAGACAATGACCTGATCTTGAGAACAACGGGAAAAAGAAATCATCTTAATAATTAAACAATACCACATCATGTGAAAATTTTAAAGATTAATTCGAAGTATTACAATGTTATTTATTAATGATTTCGAAACTCTTAAATACACTAACACTTTAAAGTCTTCTTTGTGTACGACTATTTCATAAAGTGTGTAAAATAAGAACGTAATGTTTTAGTTTTGAGAAGTAGTTAAACAATATTAACTTAACTATTTTAATTATTGCAAATTAACTCAGATACAACAATTTAATGTATTTTAAAGACAATAGTTTAGGTTAATATGCACTAACTGCGTGTAATGATAATTATCCCGCAAAATCAAACAATGTGTAAAGTCTGGCCAATTGATGTGGTACATACATTAATGTATTCAAATTAGTTTAATGAATCTAAACACACAGGCACACACTATATATATATATTCCTTTCTACTAGGGCCTATGAAGAGAACAATTATGTCTGGTTACCCATATTGAATTTAGATGCAATATTCGTATGTTATATACATAATTGAGTTCAATAATCTGTTATAACTTGATAATATATTTATAGCTGAAAATAATACATTATTTATTACACCAGTACTTCTCAAACTTGTAATATTTTCGACAAAATTTTCAATCATAATTTTTATTGCGTCCCCCCTCTATGCAATAACAATGTATTGAATTTATTAATAACATACTTTGACGCTAAAGCTGCTATAAGATTTTAATTATAAACCATACAAATTAACAAGATCAGTGTTGAATTTTCTATATAATATTATTTTTGACAAGCCCATAGAGTCACTAATTATTAAACCTGTTCTTAACTTAGTATTGTTAAAATAATTATCAAATACATTGTGTAGTACCGATAGATTTATAAGTGTATTATATCAGCGTAAATTGTATTTTGTTTTTTATTATCATAATATATTTGATTTTGCTTCTTTTAAGTAAATTTTTTCCCCTCGACTTTTGGATATGCTCGCCCCCCCCCTACTCGGGTTAGCACGCAACCCTAGAGGAGCGCGTCCCACAGTAGTTTGCTGTACCATATCTTTAAGCTACATTAAATATTGAATGCGTTGAAATATTTGCCATTGAATTAACAGAAATACCTGGTGTTTACTGGAAATAAATCATTTTAGTATAAATTCTTTTATCTGAAATTAATATATAATTCAGGAGTGATTTTAATCATTTGGAATTAAGCGCATTAAAGTCATTAAATAATTCGATTAAATTAGAAAAGTTACCACATTTCTAACACGCAATCAATTTAAAATATTTAATTAAGCGCAATATCCATTTTACTTAACATCGAACAAGTTTGATGCTTGCGTATTATATTCTTTCCAAACATTTAAAAAAAGCGACCGTTGAAATGGCCTTGACGAAATCACTTTTATAACAGAATTAAAATTCTATGTACGTATCATCGAAATATTCAATTATTAGGTACATAATGGGAAAAAAAACCTCATACGCAAAATCATCTTTTTTTATTTCCTGAGGAACTGCCATTTAAATGAAAAGGTACCAAAATAAGGCAGATATTTATATATTCTTTAAACAAAACCGAAATTGAGATTTAATTAAAATTGTGAAACTTTAATTTATTTCCGTTTTTGAATTTACTTTCGGAAAGAAATTTCAAAAATTTAAGTGACGCTAAATTTAGCTAATTATCTCGACATTTTTAGAAATTACTTTCTAATAAATTTTTAGAAAATAAACATTGAAATTAATAGATACATAGTTCACATGACTTGTTTTCGAAACGCAATTACTTTTTTCCACAGTCATTACATTTTTACCTTATTGAATATTTAATTTACGTAGTACAATCACATATCTTATAATAACGAAACATTTTTATGTTTAGTAAAAATAATAATAATAATGTCAATAAAAGTGACGGGAAATTAATTCTGGTAATTTTTAGAATGGATTTCTCGAGTTTAAATGGAAATATATTTTTTCTGTATTTAATTTTCAATCTATTTTTAATTTAATCAAAACCCAAAGCAAAATTGCTTTTTTAAAGGCACTATAAATATCAGACTTAATTAGGAATCTTTTTAATCGGGTTATTTTGCTAATTTGGGATAAAATTTCTTCCCCAGATAAATTTTTAAGTTCAATCTAATTACTGTTACAAGTAGAAATTTTCTGTAAATTCAATAAATAATAAATATTATGAAACGGAAATCTTATGAACAATCATTTCTACTTTTCGTTTTTTTATCCTACGTCCGTCTTCGGCATCTCTGCCAATAGTCGACATTAATCCCAATAAAATCATGACGAAGCTTAAAGAGAATTAAAATTTGTCTCCGTAGAGTTGTCTACAAAAAACTTTAAAATAAAAGGGGAGTGTCTGAGGTGGTCACCATTCATTTCTCCCTGGTTGCACAGAGGGCACCAAGCAGAATCCTTTACTCCAATGCGATGTAAATGCCTTTGCAAGTAGTCATGTCCAGTAAGAAAACGAAATCACGCAACTCCAACTGATTGAGGAAGGGAACTGGGAACTGTATCACTATTGTTAAGCGAGATATTCCACCTTTTACCTGCAGCTGCTTCACCATACAGGGAGACTTTATTAATCTGCAGTTTACTGTAAAGGATTCTTTTGATGTTACGCAGAGGCAAAGGAGAGTCTAGTTGGGACATGAGAGACCCTTCTTTAGCAAGCCCATCTGCTTTCTCATTTCCAGAAATTTTACAGTGGCTGGGAATCCATTGGGGGGGGGGAGCTATGCTTTCTCTAGACTTCCCAAGTTCAGCTAATTTTATTCTACAGGAATTCATTAGAGCGTTTTCATTATATCGTGAGTTTATTAGAGACAAAATGGCAGCATGAGAATCGATAACACATACAATATTATGTTCAGATCAGCTTTCCAATTTATCAATCGCAAATGATATTGCCGCTATCTCAACATCAAAATTGTCACAATACTTTCCAACTGGATAACTAATACTGAAAGCAATTGAACAGGCTCCAGCACCAGCATTTGAAATAGCATCTTCTGCTGAACCATCTGTGTATACATGGAACTATTTGTCAAGAGGATATCTGTAATGTATAGTAGCAGAGGCAGTATTTTTTAAGTCGCTTTGAATAGAAAATTGTTTACCAACACTCCCAACAAGATCCAGGTGGCTCTCCAAAGTCATCTGGCACATAATAGGGTTAAGTTCTTGTGAGAAAATTTGGCGGTTGGGTGTAGGAATATCGAAAGTATCATAAAGATCATGAACAGTTGAAAGGAAAGACTTGTGAGCTTTTAATCTTTCATTTGTGGGTCTATAATAATTTAGGAAATTGTTTCTGCTTCTTAAGATCTTTTCAACCAGATTCAGGATACTTCTTTGACTCCTTTCACTCAAGGGTTTCAAATCTGTCTGGAGTTCCATTGCAACTATACGGGTTGATTTGGCCCCAACAGTGATTAAACGCAATATGCTATTTTGGAAAAGATTAAGCCTATTTTTAACAGAATCAGAGGCAGTTATTAAAACCTCATTTCCATATTCAACAACATAAAGATCATAACACTCATCAACATAAAGTCGGACATAACACTTATAGGATGTACTCAAAACATCTTGAGTTGAGCCCCAAATTACACCAGCTAAGCGCTTCAGCAGCTTAGATCTTGAGTAACCTCTATCAACAGTAGAATCTAGTATATGATCTTTCAATATTAATTTAGGTTCTAAAAGAATGCCCAAATAAGCAATGCTAAATGTCCGAGATAGAACTTTTTTATCGTACTGAAGTTGGATGTCATGGTGTTTAGTACTGAGAGAAAACAATTGAATGGTGGTCTTATCAATTTTAACGGACGCATCGTTCTCATAAGACCAAATGTAAAGAACATGTAAAGCCCGCTGAAGCACACTCTCCAAGCCAGAAATATCAGATCCTGTAGCACTCATCACCATATCATCAGCAAACAAAAAAATATTTATACCTGGAACAGATTTAGGAATAAGATCTATCAAATCATTAATCATTAGATTAAAAAGAATTGGGCTCAGTACTGCTCCCTGAGGCAAACCCTGTCTGGTTTGCCAAAAGCCAAATTATGGCATACCTAACGATAATAAATCTTTGGTCAAGAAAACTCTTAATCCATTTATATAGGTTGCCAGAAATGCCACATGAAACCAGCCCTTTTAAGCAATCCAGCTCTCCAAACTCTAGCAAATACATTCTTTAAATCCACACAAACACAGAAAGGGTACTTTACTTTCTCTGAAAGCCATCTTTTATGTCTTGAGATAAGTGGACAATTTGTTTAGAAATCCAACTATGTCTCTGAAAATCAGCTTGCCTTTCAGAAATTATCCCATTTTTGTCTAGAACATACAGTAATCTGTTAGCAATCATTCTTTCAGTTAACTTACACATTATATTTGTAAGAGAGATTGAGCGGTAGCTGTCTATATTTTCGGCGGGTTTGTTTGGTTTGAGAATTGGTACGATTATAGCTTTTCTCCAAGCACTTGGCAAGCCATTTTTCCAGGTCTGATTAATAAATGCCAACAAAATCATTTTAGCAGAGTCTCTTAGATTTATAGGAAACTCGGGCAAGATTCCATCAGGGCCTGCACTCTTGACCTTCACCAAGGTACTGATACCATTTCTCAACTCCTATAACTTAAAGTCGTCACTTAAAATGTGTTGCAAATTTGAAGAATTGTTGTTCTGTTGAGGATCCAGATGACTTTTCTTAAAACTTTGAAACGAGTCTAAATCCCTTCTACTCTGTGACCCAGCTAAAGGTGTGGAAGGAATTAAAGGATCATTCGACATGATAAATTCCATTTCTTTTATTTATCACTATAATCTACTCAAATACAAATAACACTTTAAATAGAATAATTCAGTCAAGCAACAGAGAGAGAGAAAGACGATATTAGAGTTTGGGGCAATAATGCGGCTCTTCCTTAATATTATTTTACACAGAGCTTAAGTATTAATGTCCCCTAATGACTTTAACAATGTAAACACCAACTTAATATAAGGTGACAGTACCTGAACTTATGCAGTCTTTTAGTCAATCTAACGTCTTTAACACTTCTTGGTTATAATCTTTTACAAAGGCTTTAAACAAATTCTGGTAATCTTCACCTTGTAACTATCTTGTCACCTCTTGTTAGCTAAACTTCTGACTTTCTAACTTTCCATTAACTTATATCTTCACTTCTAATCCACTTACAATTCACTAACTCTTAAACTATCGAAGTAGGAAAATATACAATAAACTTAATTTGCATGTTACGCTTCCTTCGAGAAGATTGGTTAAAATTTGCTGGCCCAAAGAAGGTCGCGTATAGATCCGTCACAATTGTATTACTAATATTACTTTAATGTTTCTTTCAAAGCATAAAAACTACAATAATTACCCAACGACCAGCAATAAGTTAATTTAGACACTGTATATCAACAAACAACAAGTAGGAAATCGGAAACCTTGTTGATGAAGCTTTATGTGGCTGATCCAGAGAAGTTTAACACATACACACGTCAACTTTCTATTTAAATATAACATTAATATAGCTGTGAAAAAAAGAAACAAAGCATATTTTAACAAAAGGGGTGATTGTTGGCTCGATCTGACTCCATATATTGATGTTAAAAACATAGTGATAAGTTGGTGAAATACTTCTTAAAACATTTTCAAGGAAGAAGAAGGTATCACATTTTAAAATAAAATAAAATGTAAGCAGAAGGCTTACGAATGGAATGGTTAACTAGTGAATTTTTATTTGCAGAAGAGAGGAATTTAAGAAAAGACAAATGGTAGGAGTTTGCTGAGGAATTTTAATTATTGGATAAGATACACAGTTTCACTTTACGTAGTTATCATGTTACAGAGATATAGTTTCACATTTTTTATTTCTACAAGATACTCAAACCCAATGATTTAAATTTATAGCAGTGATACCCAAAGAGGTCTATATTGGACCTCAGTGGCTTACGATGACTTGCAGCGATCCACGTAAGTGAATAATGTAGGGATCCATGAAATGTAAATGGGAGTCTACAGTAGTGACTCCCATTAAACCGGATCGTGCTCTTAATTTTAAGACAATTTAATCAAATGGGAACCAGATTTGTACTATTTAACAGATTTATTTACTAAGTTTAATAAGGTTAATTTGCAGTTTCAAGGTGACAGCATAAATTTTTTTGAAACAAGGACCATCAATTCAGCGTTCTTTGCCAGAATTAAGCTACAAGAGTGTAATCTTGACCGTTCGAATTTTCCCAGTTTCTCATTTGCCCACAGACCAATCTGCCAGGACGAGGTATTTTTAATCTACGGTCAACACTAATATTTTTTTAAGATTTTGAAATTAGAAAGAGAAGCATATATATATATATATATATATATGAACTTATAAAAGTAGATACGTTTATTTTGGATCTAACACTTCATGAATGATTCGCAATTTAATTGCTCAAACCTGGAAGCAATCTTAGATCCTAATTCTCATCTGATTTAAGAAATTATTCAAAATGAACTATATTGGATCGTATCCTTATGCAAGTCCTTCTCGAACCATGACAGTTTAGTACAGATCCACGGCATTTTCCTTCCACAACTCCCGGTAGATTCTAAGATAAATATTAATTCCAAGCCTCGCGACTGCCTAGCTGCAATTCACTTTCTGCTATTCCTATATTTCAAGATAACCTCACATATACCCCAATGGCAGGCTTTAAATGGCATTTACATTTGCGTAAAATCAAATCATCTCTACGGAAATTGGTTTTTAAACTAAAATCACAATCAAAGAATAGATTACCTAAGAGTATTAATGTAAAAGTACCAATATAGAACTCGTTACAGATTTCAGAATGCTTTGACCATGGTAATTACCCCAGTAAGCATTGAATTCATTTAGTCACATTGAAAAAAATATATAATTTTAAATATAACTGATGAAATAGGCAGTAACGGAGAAATTAAAGTTTAGAAACGGATGTCAGTAGTTTTGGCTTTCAAAAAACACACATGTTATTTATGCGGAATTATGGAGTACCATGAGAAAGTTTTTAATTGCTTTTCCTAGTGAGAAAGAGTTTCAGCGCGGAGTTGCCTATCTCCAAAATAAAGGAAAGAAAGAAAGAAATAACTGGACACTTTTAACCGAGTAGACTTAGTGTTAAACCTGACAAGATTGATGCCAAATGATAACAATTTGTTATTGGAGCACCAGATTTGTTGTTGTTGTTTCAAATCCCTTTGGAACAGGAAAGCCTACACTAAGTCTATTTGACATTTCCGCATAAGAATGTTACAAACCAGGTCTTGATCTTCAAACAACTGTCCCAGGGAAATGCCCCAGCAGCCCAGAAGATGAGCAGGGGATGCAAAGAGACAGCAGGAACAGTTAAGGAAAGACTTTACCCCCCCCCCCCCTGCACAAAGGTTATATCACGCAAGCGACCAAGCGACATTTCTGATCTAGAAATCTAGAGTTCTTTAGATCTTTTTTTATTAGTACTTTTAAGTACAGGTGCAGTAATTTTTGTTAAAAACAAGATCAGTGAGGGCAAAAAGGAAGAGATTTCCAGAGAGCAGAATTTGTTGTTGATACGTTGAAAGAAAAATCAACGGACCTTCCAATTTCAGTAATTAATTCTGTTAAATGACATGTATGAATCATTGAGATTAAATTCTTCTAAGAAAAGCCTTTATGGGAAACTCAGAACTACAATGAAAGTTTTAACAATGTTTTGTGGAGTATAACCCCGAAAGTGACCTTTGTTGAGCTACAAACACTCCTCTTAGGGATTTATATTGCAATAATACTTTTTAATTCTGGGTTTCCTGTTCTATTACATCTACTTCAAAAGTTAGGAGGGGAATTAAGACCTGAAATGAAGGAATATTTTTGGTACCTCGACAATACGAGAATTGTTGACTCAACCAGTCATTCTAAACTAGATAAGAAACTGTCTCGTAAAAAGGAAAGACCTATCAAAAATGTAAAAGTTTGAAGTATTAAGGTTCAGGAAGGCACCACATACAAACATGGAGAATTTTAATGCCTTGGTTAATCTTTAAAAAGTTGTATTGGAAATATAAACTTTATTTTCCATTTTCTGAGTTTGTAAATAATGGTTTACAGTACCAAAAAAATCTTTTAAAGTAATTGAAGTATTCTTATGAAATGTTTTGAATTTATTCTTTGTATTATAATGAATGCTTTGCGCTAAAAGATAAGGGTAATTTTTCAATTAAGTTATTTCTTAATGTAATTTTATATGACAAATTTTTAAAAGAAATTCTCGCTTTTTTTCATGTGGAAAACCTGTATTGTAAAACTTGTATACTTATTGTAAGACTTGGGCTTTATTTTTAGTATACAACATAGTTAAAAATTAAAGAGTTGTATTCCTGCAAAACTTTTGTATAATTTGTGTTTTTTTAGAGCTGTTAGCGGAAGAGAAATGTGTGGTGTGTGTGTGTATGTTTTGTAATATTTTGGTTCAGAGTTCTCGATATTTTGAAAAAATATTTTTCAAAAAAACCTTTTGCTGTACTTTTATAGTTTTGCAACATACTTACTTAAAAATAACTAGAAAACAATTATTTAAGCCATATTTTAGAAAACTGTATCCGAACCCAGTCGTATACCTGAAGTTTTAAACATTGTACTTCACTACAGTTAGAAATTTAAATATTTTTAAATAAGTAACTCTATACCAGCTGTCATTTAAGTTTACAAGTTTTAAAAATTAAAAATTAGATAAGCCGGGGTCTACCCCAAACCGAAAAACATGACAGGGGATGCATGAGACACAAAGTTCAGGAACCTCTGAATTATGGGTTGTTGAATTCATTTAATAGTTAAAAAAAGATTGGATGAAAGAAAATCTCATGGAAATCTCTGATTCAAGTGAAAACATGATATATATAAATCCAAATAACAATTAAGAGAAAAAAACAATTTCATGAAAAAAATAATAAAACTAAAAATTATTACGTTTTGTACCATTTGGGATTTGATAATCGCTAAAAACATTATAGTTGACTTTTGATAAGTGAAAGAATGTATGAATTAAAATTTTTATTAATCACAAAGTACCTCGAGGTAAAAATTATATCTTACCTTAAAACTTACTTCTTTCCTTTAAACAAAAGAGGAAAAACCTTTTTAAATTTAAATACTATACTCAAGACATCAACAAAATAAACATGAAAGTAGAAAACGATTAAGTTATCGTTTAATGAAAGGATTTTGAAGGAAAAGAATTGCGAAAAAGAGAAATTTTATTCCCCTTCCCCTAACCAATCATCGGAATAGAGATTCGTTAAAACTGGAGATAAAACAAACAAAAAGAAAGAAATTGCAAAAAGTACAAAATATTTTCTCTTGAAAAATATTTCAAATAACTCGAGAATGCTGAGAAAGTACGACTTTCATTTCCTTGTTCCATCACAAAGATGTTTTGATGCCATAATAAATTTGAGCTTTCTATTTTTCATGCAAAGGTAAAAAGAAAGCTTATTTCAAATCAAGTAAACAAAATTTCTTTTAAAGATAGACTTATATAATTAAAAATCTGATTTATAGATTTGTCGGAAATGGCAACAAAAAAAAAAGTAGAAAAAAGAGATGTTTTGAGAATTTTATACATCAGCGAACATTTTAAATTACATTTTTTAAAAACATTAAATGTTTTCTTCCAAGAAAGCCTTCTTATTTGTTATAATTTAATAAGAAAATAAAATGTTTTTTTATAAAAAAGATTTAGTTAAGGTTTCGTAAAAAAAACACGATATTTTTCGATAAATATGTTTTTTCACGATAACATTTTTCAGAAATTATTCGTATTAAAACAATTCAGAATGTGCAAAATATTTTCTTGTATTTTACCTAGAATTTATAATTTTACCTTCCATTTTAATATTATTAAGTAGTAGTAATTCTCAATAAATGTGTAATACAGATTTACGTCCGAAGGGTATCCATGGTTAAAGAGAAAAACATTCGAAGTAACTTAACATTTAATCTGAACTATTTCGTAGATATTTGTGCTTAATTCTAAATTTTAAAAAAAACTAAGGATATATATATATATACTCTAACTATGTAAATAACTATAATAATCTTAATACTGATTGTGCTACAAAAAATTTTGTTACTTAAGAGAACAAGCAATATTGTTTAACTTCTCACAAGTATGTTAATAAATATTTTAAAATCACCAACTCTAAAAATACTTCTCCTATTGTTAATTGTCATTATACCCCGAATATTCATTTTCGCTACAATAAATGTAAAGATAAAAGATGTAAAACATGCCCCATGATCAATTATGAACAATTGGATACCAACTCCAACTTTGTATTTTGTAAGTCTTTTAATTGTATCTATATGTTGACTTGTATAAAATGTAATTATAAATATATTGGTCAGACTTCTAAACACTTAAATATTCGAATTAATCTTCACAGATCTCATACTAAACATTATGTTAATAAATATAATAACAATAATATTGAAATAAGACACTTTCACCTGCATGGTTTTGATAATATTGATATATCCATTCTTAGAATAGTTCCTTTTTTAAAAAATAGATTATGGTGGGAAAACCATTTTATTCATTTCTTTAATACAACATATCCACATGGACTGAACACATTATATAATGGTAAAAATGTTCTGCAATGCATGCAGCAAAAAGATAACAAAGAATTTTTTTATAATTGTCATAATAATAATATTAACAAAATCGCCAAGAGAACAAAAAGAGGTAAAATGAATAAAAGAAAAAGTAGAGATTCCAAGGATATTACAGCTAAAATTAATGAATTCTGTAGTGATTTTGAAACAGTTTATAACATTAATCAATTAAAAAAAATTTCATGTTTGGTTTGAATAAAAAGGAAATCAAACTTTTAATGAAATGCTTTGTTACGATAATTTTAAAGACTGTCAAGCCTTACATGTTATGAAAGATTTTTGTAATTTCTTAATCAGTAAGTTTAATATATTAATACATGATAATTCTACTACTGAATACTGTAACATCCTTTTCATGAATAAATCCTATAATCATGTAAACTTTACTAAAGTGTTTGAGAAGTATATTCAATTTTTCCCAGTTAAAAACATTAACATTAAAAAGGCTTTTAAATATAATAAGAAAATTGGTAGATCCATCTTTAACTACAATTCTTTTGATTTGCAACATAATAATAATATTGTATGTAATTGCCATAATTATGTAGATTTCATTGATGAACATCATAAACATGTCACACATATCTGGTAATTTAAATATTATTAAAGATAAAACTCTTAGAGAAATAATGGTTAAGGGTACAGGCTTTAGAATAATGCGCTCTAATAATAATAAAGCTATTAAAGTACAAATTTCTAAAGATATTAATAACTTCATTACAAAAATAGCAATTAAATATAACTTTCCTTTCTAAGCATTTAATGAGTTTAAATGCAAAGTTTTGTGTGTGAATTACTTAATCTTAACTATAAAAACTATAAAACCGATAAAAATATTACTTACAAAGATATAAAGCATCAAATTTCAAATCTTCAAAAAGATGTCATTATTGTATATGTAGATAAAGTTCCCGGCAACTATGCAGTCATTTGCAAATGGTTTTATAACTTTATACTTAACAAACAATTTCAAAACAATAACGCGTTTATTAAATCTAATAGCAGCTGTAGAGAAATCATTAACCGTATTTCAGCTTTTTATAAAAAGCTAGATTTATATACAAAGAATATCAATTTTCCTTATATTTTTCTAACACCAAAATTTCATAAGTGTCCAATTAAATTTAGAACTATTACTAATGGTTATTAACTATATTAATGGTTATTAATTACTATAACTATTACCTATATTACACAACCAGGCAAGGTGTTGCAAAAAGTTCTACAACACACTCTAGACAATATCTCAAACTCCATTATTGTAAAGATAGTAAAGATATCGTTGAGACATGCAAGGTAAGAGTTTTAAATCTTTGCATAGCTTTGACTTCGAAGACTTATTCAACTCTATTGATATAGAGGATATGATTAAAGTACTTAAAAATGTTTATATTAAATAGTCATTAAATAAATTGATAAACTATGATAAATATAATACTATTATACAATTTGTTTTGAAAGAAAATTACATGTTTCATAATAACTATTATTATCAACAAATTAAAGGTCTGCCACAGGGTGGCCCAGCAAGTAATAGTCTGGCTAATATCTATTTACACTATTATGAGAATGAAAAAAATTGATACAGACTCTTGTTACTTTTTTAGATACATCGATGATTAAATTATTTTCAGTAATAAAGTTGAGTTTACTCCTATTTTTAATTATTATCCACACTACTTGAAATTAATAAAAACCAATTGCAATATAGAGTCAGCAAATTTCCTTGATCTAGAATTAAAAGTTGAAAATAATATGCTAAAAAGTAATATTTTTGATAAAAGAGACTCTTTTGACTTTAATGTTATAAAAATGCCATATTAGAATAGTACCCTTCACATTCCAATTTTAGTATCTGAAGAAGTTTTGAGAATTAATAATTATAAAAAATTCTTTCAAAGTTGCCTAGACTATAACTATCCAGCTAATTTTACATATAAATATATGTCTTCAAAATTATAGCTATTTAAGTATTTAATTATTTTTATTTAATGTATTCATTTCTATTTAGTTCATAGAATATAATTTTCTTTATATATTCTTATATTAAGTTTAGTTACTAAAAATATATATAGATGGCGCCATTATTCTTAGTTTTGCTGTTTTTTGTGCATTGAGTCAGTACACTCGTGAAATCTGTATACATTGGGTAAGATTATAGTTTCTTTGCTCATTTATATTATATTTAAATATGGTCATATTCATTATTAACCTCTCTTGCAAATATTTTTGTTTATACCTATTTACATTTGTCTATTTCTTCCGGATTCCTATAGTAATTTAATATTGCAATTTCTATTCTATTGCTGTTATATTCATCCACGTGGGTTTTGGGCTTTTGCCTTGGTTTATATCCGGCGCTATTATGTTGAAAATTTCCGCTGAAGGAGAAGGTTGAGATCTCACAAACGTTGTTTAACCCTGTTTCACTGTCCTAAACCAGTGACAGCTCGGGAAATCATAATAGTTTTTTCCACTCTAGCTAAACTTCTCTTTCTTGATTTGTCATGGTTCCATGTTCCTGGTTCTTTCAGATTAATCTTAAGATTCTTAGGATTTATTAGTCTTCTTTTTAATTTATTTACTGCTATATATATATAAACGAAAAGACTGTCAAAAAATTGTCGCCAAATGCTATCATCGTTATTACTGCTGTGTTCGAATGTTAACGGAATTGGTTTTCATTATTGGCCATATTTCGTGGCATTTGGCGACATTTTTAGTTCACGAAATTGTTTGACGGTTTAATACGCGTAAAGACCTTTATAAATACGAAGCAAAAATGACATATTACAATTTTATATACTTTGCAATAAAAGATGCATATTTTTCTCATGATTTATGTAAAACATCAATCAAACTCAAAGTTCATTTTTAAAATAAAAAATTGATTTTTAAAGCATAATGGAAGTAATGAAATCAGAAATCTTAACAAAAATAGTATACTGCCTATAATACTAAAACTTTAACATTTATTATATAATGGCAGTAAAATTCATATGCCTTTTGTTATTTAAATAATCATATGAACTAATACACTTGATTTTTCTGATCTTATAGCACGTAACACATCTACGAATGTTCAATTTTTGAACGCTCCCTGTTGCGAAGAGTTACAAATTTATATAGAAATTCCTTCGTGAATAGTAAATGTTATCTGACAGAAACTGCGCCCTTTGTCAATAATAGCTGTCTTCGAAATCAATATACTGACTTCCTGTGTCTGCATTAATGGAAAACTGTTTGTTTTGAAAACATTGTTTACTGTTCCAGAGACGACCATTTTACGTTGCTGTATAGGGAAGGCGTAGTAAAAACACCATATATATTTGACTCTCAAAGATATTTCTTTTTACAATAATTATCAGGAAATTTCAGTTTCTGAATACATAGAAAAATATCCGGAATTCTAGATAAAGTGAAAGTATTGTACGAGATTTCATTGTATATTCAGTGAGGTGCTTAATTCAAGGAAAGTAAAATATATTTACTTTCAAAAGGAAAAAAAAAAGTTTCTCAGTTCTAATTTTTATAAAATAAATCGAAGTTGACACAACACACAAATAACTGACTTAATTAGCTACAAATAATTTTAAAAAGAACTTTTTAACCATGTAAAATTACAAAAGAATATGTTAAAAGTTCCACAAAATCCCTTTTACTCAAAAATATATTTTCGCTTAATTTCACTTTGTTTATTCATTTATATTTTCTAAAGAAAATTAAACAAACACACAAATATTTCCTAGTTACTGACGAAAGGTTCCAGAGGCATTTTTATTTTCCTTTTTTCAGCATATATTACACTTGTAAGATATTCAGTGTAAAACATGATGCATATTTTTCTGAGGCATGATTGTTCATTTTTTACGTTATTAATTAACACTATTTAGAATGTAATTTGTAACGGTTCTGCTATCCTTTGCTGATCGACAAACATCCTGTTGAAACTTTCCTTGCTTGTCTTTTTTGACAGGGTGAAGATTGTCTTGCGGTACACGTGTGGCTTCATATTTTTCTTGATGGAGTTCTTTAAGTAGTAATTGAAAATATTCCTTTCGTTTCATGATTATCACTTTTTTCAAATTTACTTTCAATATCTTAACTAATATGCATTATTCCAGCAGGTTTTTCCCTTGCTTGATCTGTTTCAACTTCCGTCAATATAAATCACAGATGCCCATTTCTTTTTTTATATTCTGCTCATTTACATTTATAAACGATAATAAGTCGTACAACACAGCAATTAAAACCATTAACTTCTTCGTAGGGGGAAAATGTAGCATGTTCATAGAAAATATTTTGGAATAAAAGTGGTCGCACGGGAAACTCGGTTAAAGCAAGTACCTTAATATTATAAAAGACTTTTACCGGTCCCAAAAAAAGAGGGAGAAATGTGACACAAATGCGTTTTAGTTCCTATTAAGACCGTCATTTTGGAGGATACTGTCAAGAGGCCATTGGTAACAAATAAACAGTTTTCCCAGAATTAACTATTTCATAAGCCTTGGGTGACTCTGTACCTCACGTGACCGCTCCTGGGTTAAAAGTGTATTTATTCAATATAAAAATATGGCTGTTAGTTCTAAAAAAGAATAGTGTAAAACGTTTTTCATTACGATTTATATGTTTCAGGATACTAAAAAATAAATCTTCGCCAAATATATATATAATCCTTCAAAACGTTCTCTGTGCTTTTCCAAAAATCACAAAACTCTTTCACATGGTAAAAAGCGCAACAGAAATACATTATTTACAACTTCCCTAAGAGAAATTAAATTCGAAGGTTAAACAGATGATCAGCAAATATATTCTGCCTCGTTGGTGAAAAGGGAATTAAGCCTTCTTTTTCTTTCTACTGCTCATATATAGTATTCCAATAATAATAACAGTGATGATTTTTTTACCTTCCAAGAATTTTTCTCTGAGTCTGTGTTTTATTTCTCAAAGAGTAGCATATTTTAGGTTTAAAACGAAAACGTAATAAAAAAAAAATCTTTCATCGTGGGATTACAGCAAATGAAACAAAGTGTCTTTTTTTATTTTGTTATAGTATCAAAGGTATAGCCAATGAGCATTTGATGAATGTGGAAGTGTGAATGAAAGTGGAAAGTAATATCGCCAGATGATATATATAAATTATATCGGAGTAAATGTGTATTTTTTGTGATGTCAAAAAATATTTTGTTTTATTTCATTCCAGTAAATTAATTTTATTAAACCTTTTATTTTCCGTATGCTCGCGCCCCCCTAGGGGGGGGGTGCGCCCCACAGTTTGAGAAGTGCTGAGATAAGTGCATTCCATAATTGAGCTGTCTAAAATCCGGGTAAAATTTCTTATTGCTTCATAGGTTTAGATATGAAAGTGAATTTCATAAAGTGTTAAAGGTTGAATAAAATTAGCTATTCTAATATCATGTCCGGTTCTTCCTCAAATCCTCCCACACCTGCAACCTCTGGGTGGCGACAATATAAGAATTTCAGCAATCTTTCCATAAATGAAGCTTTTATAAAGGAAGGAATTTAATGCCATTTCTTAACAAATGAGTTATTTTTAAGAAACAACAGAGATAGGCGGATAAAACTTACTTTGGACATTAATTGATTCTTATGCGCACGTAATCTTATTAATTACAGCTACTAATGTTTATTTTCAGGAAACAATTCAAATAATCTGCACAGTAAAGAATATAGAGTTTTGCAGCAATATTACGTTCATGAGATTTGAAAGATTGCAGTGTTAGACAGTTCTCCAAAAAGTAATTATAGCTTCTTATGAAAAATATAGCCTGCCATATGACACAACTCGAAGGTGGAAAATAAATTTTCAAACTGGCCACATAGATCTATCTCACTGACGATCTCAGAAGTATAAGATTATCACAATACTACTACGGTGAAGAAGGAGGGGAGGACTTTTCTTATCAGACCAAAGAACAAACCTCCAAATTATCATGAAGGAGATTGATCTTAGTTAAGTTAACATGAAGAAAATTATTCTCAAAGAACTGCAGGTATCAAAAGTGTCAGCACGCTAAATTCTCCAAAACCTGAATTTTTTTGCAGGCGAATACGTCGCGCCATGTCAAGGTATATCTTGAATCTTTTGGAGGAAAGCAAGATGACTGTTTTAGTCACCTATTAACTGTGGATGAATCTTGTAATCTTAAATGTGGATGGATTTTGCATCTATTAATATGATCAAGAGACCAAAGAGACGAACAACATGAGGAAGCACAGTGACCGATTCACCTTCCCCTACTAGAACTATAAAAGGTCCAAAAGTGGCTAGTGGCAGAGAAGGTCATGCTGTCAGCTTTTTGGGACTGCCTGGAAGTCATCTAAGCATACTACTTGGAAAAGGGATAGCACAGCACTAATGCCTATATATGCATACAATTGAGTAAATTATGTGACTTTCTGACAAAGAAAATTCAAGACATAGTGATCAAAGTCATCCAATCCGAAAATACATATTCTCAGTCATCTCAAGGTGCGTTTGAGAAATCAAAGGGACAAGGCTTTGAAATTTTGTTGCATCCATTCTGTTCTTTCGATCTCTCCACAAGCAGCCTTTTCTTACACCCTGAACTCAAAGAACTTAGCAAGATCTAATAATACAAATTATGAGACGGAACCAATGATATACTGAAGAAGTGGATTAATGATTTTCAAGGCAATCTGCTGATTGCCACAATTACGAGCATCAAAGGTCATGGAACCCAGGAAGGAATCCTTCACTTAGCCTGTAATGTTTCACTTTTATCGATAGAATTCGTAAGAATTTTTAAAAAAATTAAAGATTTATCTCGTTTATTTTAAGTAATAATTAAAACGTTTACGATATATATTGCCTTGGTCAACAGGGTTCTTAGTTTCTGTCTGGCTTTATTGATTTATAGCACTTGTATAAAGTGATATTGGTAGAAACTCATCACTCAATAAAAGCCGTGGGCACATATATGTAACGAATGAAACCGAAAACGAATCTATAATTGCATTTTAGGGGGGAAATTTATAAAATGAGCTCAAACTTTACTGAGCTAAAATCCGAACCAGAATTTTAAATTTCGTTATGATTTTAAAAGTTCAAAGCACATAAAAACAAAAAATTTGTAAAAAAATCTGTTATCCGATAGACGAATACCGTTACTTAACTTTTTATGACCATAATCTCGTATCGAATTATTTTTAAGTAATTTTAGTGATGATTATTTTTATTAATTTGAACGACTTGTTTTCATTTTTTTATTTCTAATTTCGAACTGTTTAATGTAAGTACGTTTTGTATCTCATCATATTTAATTTTAAAATAAGTTCATTCACTAAGAGACGATAATGAATAAAAGAATTTCGTCTCTATAATTCTTATAATAGCAGTTGCTATCACGGCTGTTGCTTTTATAAAGGATTACGCATAAATTTAAGAACAAGGTCAGCTAGTGATCAAAAAAGAATTATATATATAGAGAGAGAGAGAGAAAATGAAATAAAGTAAAATAATGAGTGAAAAAAAGTTGTATTACCTTCAAAGCTAAAGAAGAAAGAAATTGGATTCCAAGAAACATAACAATTGAAGATACAGAAAGAGTCTTTGGACTAAAATAGAGACCTATAACTATTTCGAAAGCTGTCATCGAATTAGGAAAATGAATTAGTGTTAAGCTGCTTTATGGTACCACCTTCCCAGTACAGCAGAAATTTTCGACACAATAGAAAAAACAGAGAAAAGTGGAAATATATATATAATACTATATTTTTGAACTATTATAAATCTAACTTCAGACAACAAGCAAGAAAACAGCAACACAGACAGAAAAGGATAACATATTATAGATGTTATCAGAATTTAATGCTTAAAAATAATTTCAGGATTAAACAAAGTTTCAAAGCGCCAACTTTCCACTTTATTTTCCGCTATAATTGAATGTTTGTATCTGATTATACACGAAATGAAATATAAATTTTTTGAATTTTGATTGAGACAAGGCAGTGCAATAAAATATTACTGTTAATCTAATGAAAATTCTTTGGTGTTGAAAATCGAAAAGATGTTTCGGAAATAATTATAATTTTCAATATTCAAAGTGCGTGAAAACGTTTCCATGATTCTTAATTTTATATTCTAAAAATGCTGAATTCTGTGCTGTAATACAATTGATATTATCGACTGATCAAAAACAAGTTTACTGTTTTCTTTTGAGTTATGCTCATTTTTCAAACTGATACATATATTTTTATATGGTTTAATCTCCTAATATAAATAGAATAATACAAGTAAAGCGTTTGTAACATGTCATGTCCTAAATAAACCATACCACACTGTTGGCCACCGTAAATGCAACACCAAGAAAGACAAGAGATAGCACAACAAAATTTGTTTTGTAGCTAACATGTTGATCAAGTATCAAATGATTAAATTTATAGACTTCTATGAAGTGTGGTTCCTGCCAGAATCAGTAACCAGAGTAGCCGCCATTGTTGGAGATCACCGCTGCCACATACCTCGACATTGATTCAAAGAGACTTTGGATGTGTTTTGGGGGTACAACAGACCACGCAGCTTCCACACGTTGCCAAAGTTGATCAGGTGTGGCAGCTGGGGGTGTAATCTGTGTCTATCGTTGAGCAACCATGGACCATATGTTTTCTATCGGCGAAAGATCCGGAGAGCAAACCGGCCAGGGAAGCAATTCAATCTGGTGATTGACGAAGAACCTATGGACAATGCGTGCCACGTGTGGTCGCGCATTATCCTGTTGAAATATGGCTGTGGCCAAGCCCTGAAGGTAATGAAGGACAACTGGTTCCAACACCTCGGAGATGTAGCGCTGGATGTTTAAAGTACCGGCAATGCGTACTAGAGGAGTGCGAGAGCGATATCCAATACCACCCCATACTATATTACCCGGTGCAGGACCAATGTGGTGGTGCATAACGCAGCTGTTCAGCATCCTCTCTCCACGGTGTCTCCAGACTCGAATCCAAACATCGTGGTGTTGAGACAGATGCGTGATTCGTCAGTAAAGACAACTTCATTCCATTCTGCCACCCACATCCTTCTTTCATCACCCCACTGGCGGGGATGACGTCTGTGGTTCTGCGTCAAGGGTAGACCAAGCAATGAACGTCTTGCGGACAGACCACTCTGCTGTAAACGGCCTCGTATGGTACGCGCCGACTCTGAGTGATGCGTTACAGACTCAGTGTGCTGTGCTATGGTTCGTGATGTGACTGAGCGATCCGTCACTGTCATGCGCGCAATTTGCCTGTCCTTACGTGAAGTGGTGCACTGAGGTGGATCCGATTGACCATGGCGGTCCGTCGTACCCTCCTGCATCCAACGGTCACATATCCGCATTACAGTTGTTTGGTTTCATCCAACATGACTACTGATTTCCCTGAAAAATAATCCACAATCTCGGTAAGCCACTATCCTTCCTCTGTTGAACTCGGATACTTGATTAAAAGCTGATCGCTGTTTCCTACGAGACGTAACTGATCGTTTTTTGAAAAACCACAAGAAAAACACAATTGCCGAACTTGAAATCGTCGAAATCTCCAAGCCTTAAATAGCGCTTTGAGGTGGCGCCACTGGCGTGCGTGATGTGTGTTTGCGCTGAAATTCTAATCATTTGCATATCTCATCTCCGCTAATGCATGTTGTAAATTTCATGTTATTTGCGTGCTTCCTTCAGGGTGTTGCATTTACGGTGGCCAGCAGTGTAAATAAATTTGCAGTTTATTCCAATTGTTTTAAAAATATAATTGAATACAAAAACAAGTAATATGAAAAAATTAAGTCAATTCCTACTTTAAATGCATGAATAGGAAGTATTTTATTAACGATTGGAAATATAAACAAGATATATATATATATACATATATAGGCAGAGAGTGAACTAATACTAAGAATTGAAAAAAGAGCACGATTTGTCTGCATTGTTGTAAAAATTCATACCCAGTTTGGCTAGTTTGGCTGAAAAACCGGTTTTCGAAGCCAACTTTTGGCATTGTTTTAACAATTACATTGTTACATCAATGAAGACGAATCTTAGTTGGCGTCAAAAACATGCAATTAATTTAATTAACCTGCAATTAATGAATTAATATTTTAAGGAACTGCATTAACATCAAGTGTCCCCCACCACAAGTGTTTAAAATGATATCCAATAATAATAAAATTATCAAAAATCAGTTATATAATGATATTGAGCAATTCATTTACAAAATTGCTATTAAATATAGTATGCCTATAGAGGCATTCACAGAGTTTAAATGTAACATTACACAACAGATTAATAAATATAACTTTAGTACAGATAATAACATCTTTTTTAATGATATTAAAAATCAGATTAAAAAATTACAAAATAAATTTATTATAGTTTATATTGATAAAGTGCCTGGAAAGTTTGCCTTCATTTGTAAATACTATTATAGTTTAATGCTCAACAAACATTTTGAAAATAATACAGCTTTTATTAGGTCATCAATTTCTGATAGAGAAATAAATAATCGAATTTTGGCTTTTCATAAACAATTTAAAATACAAATTAATAATAATTTTAAATTTCCACATGTATTTCTTACTCCTAAATTTCATAAAAAGCCAGTAAAGTTTAGAACAGTTACTAATAGTTTTAATACATATATCAGCAAATCAGGCAAAATTCTACATGAAATGTTACAAGATACAATAAATAATCTAAAAACTTCAGCCATTCTTAAAAATAGTACAAAACTTATTACACAAATTAAAGATAAAAAAATATTTTCAGTATTTAGTTTAGATTTTGAAGATCTTTTTAACTCAATTAATATTGATGATATGACAAAAACACTAGTAAAATTACATAAAGATAATTTGTTTAAAAATGTCAAATATGATAGATTTGGTTCTCTACTTAGGTGAGTTCTAAAAGAGAATTATGTTTATCATAATGGTAATTATTATCAACAGATTAAGGGTCTACCACAAGGTGGCCCAGCTAGCAACTGTCTTGCCAATTTATATTTACATTATTTTGAAAATAGTTTCACACAGACAACTTAGAATTTTACTTTTTTCGTTATATAGATGATATAATCATTTTTGTGGCAAGCAAGACAACTTTAAACCTAATATTAATTTTTATCCACAATATCTTAATTTAATACATACAAATAGTAACAGTTATGAAGCAAATTTTCTTGATATAGAAATTAAATTAAAAGATAATAAAATAGTTACTAATATTTGTGATAAACGAGAAGACTTTAATTTCAATATTATAAAAGTACCGCATTGGGAGAGTAATGGGCATGTATCTATATTCAGAAATATTGTTCTTAATTACACACTACGCAATAAATTTCTAGTTTCTAATAAATCAGAAAAAATAAAAAAAACTATAAACATTTTACTAAATACTGTTTAATTCAAAACTACCCAATTAATTTTATTAATAGATGTTTAAATAAAGAAATTCTAAATAGTAAGGATTAAATTTCCGTAGTTTTAAAAGGTTTATATTATACATTTATTATTCTTCCTAGATAGTTTTAAATACCCCCAGTTTCTAGTTTTAGATAAAATTACTTTTTTAGAATATATTATAACTTTTAAACCCTATTAAGAGTCTCTAAGATAATGGTAGTATGTTTACATTTCTTATTTTATTATTTCTATTCTTTTCATACTTTTACTAAGTGCTATTTTTCAGCCTTTGCTTTGTTTTGAAATTGTATTTGGGTCCAGAATCTGGCAATAACTTGTTTATTGTACTCAGATTTAGCGCGGGCTCTGCATTTCAGTATGCAATTTTTGGGTAAGTTACCTTTTCCTTATAATGGATTTAGATTTCCTATCCATTATTTCCAATTGGTATTTGCTTGGTATTATTAACAAAAAAATGGGGGAAGGTTGGCTGGCCAAAAAACATGTTCAACCCCACTTTTATACAGAAGGAGTTTTTTAAAGAAAATTTTATGTATACAAGCTGTCCTAAGTCAGCAATGTTGATGATACTGAAGCATCCATTCTTTTATATTTTACTCTGTAATTTCAATCTTTCATATCTCCTTCTAAATTCTGTTGTCTTGTTATCTAGCAATTGATATTCTTTTAAGTATTAATCATGTAATTTATCTCTCTCTTGTAGAGAAATTTTGAATATTTATATATATATATATATATATATATATATATATTACAAAAATATACTAAAAATAGTTATAAACCTCTCCCTATATATATATATATGGGGAGAAAGTGAGCTAATAGTAGGAATTGAAAAAATAAACATAGTCAGAAATTTTACATCAAAAGGATTCAATTATTGTTAATCATGGATACATAATTGCCACAAACTGTTCCACAATATTTAGGCTGTTAAGTGTACATTCGTATAATGGTTGCGCTTCACTAAGATAATTATCAATTTGTATATTGATTAGGAAATGCAGACTAGTTTTACTAATAATGCAATTTGACCTAAAATTGGCCAAACTTAATTATAGTCACACAGTGAGGAATATATTAATTTCAAGAGTTTGAAATATTTCCTGTTTTCGTCTACCTTTTCACCTTTTCAAACAGAAGAATGTTCAATGTTCACCAAAAAGTCCATGCCTTTTATACTGAGGTATGCTCTTATTTTAGAAAGAAATTCTTCTGTTTGAAAAGAATATTGAAATATGTAATAAATAAATACTACTTTTTTTTAAGTTTTACGTAGCAATAATATACTACTAATATTTTACTTAGTTATTACTATTTGAATATTAGATCATTAGAATTTTTGAGATATTTCTTAGCTCCTCTTTTCAGCCGTAACAAATGCTTTAAAAACATCCTTTTGAAGAAAATGTGCTGGTAGTTTTGAGTGAAATAATTCTAAAAAAATTCGAATGCAGAATAATTGTCTTAGCTGGTCGTTTTTACACACAGGTTTTAGTGTGACTCATAATATAAATTTTTTCGTTTCGTTAAATTTCGTATTAAACTGCGTATCGAATTTTGGCGAATAAGTTTGACCATGAGTAATTAAATTGTTTATAATTAGAATAAAACGTAAATGCTTTTAAAATTTTAATATTTTTAAATGTTATCTGCTTATAGAAAAGAGATTTATTTAACCTAATTGAAATGGTTATGTATAAATTATTTAAAAATAGACTTAAATCATTTTAGATGAAAAAAATGCAATTTAGACGTCTTAGCATTTAAAAATTTACATTAATATTTTATGAAAAAGAAATTTGCGTAATCCAAATGCAGAACTAAAATAGCGAATAACAGTAATTGCTTTGAGAACAAGTGAATTGCGAGCATCTATATATGTACATTTTGAAATTTTTTCTACAAGGCAATGCGATTTTGTGTGTAATGCATATTGAATTGCTAGTTTTGATAATTACTTCACACTTTTTTGCATTTAAATTATAATGAAATAAATTATAATTTCATTTTCATAATAAAGTATAAGTGAAAAATTAAAACTAAGAGAGAAAACTGGATACATACAAAAACTGAAATTAATTTTATAATGCATGAAATGGCGTTTCATATGCCAACATTGGGAAGCAGGTAGGTGGAGTTGGGACTATTTTTGGAATGCTTAAATTTTCTTTATTCTAAAAGAAAACAAATGAAAGTAAAGAAAAAATCCAAACCAAATCTGTTGATGACATAAGAATAAAAGTTATCCGCCTTAAAGACAGACATCTGAAGCCATCAGATATAACTCGAGTCCAGTTGGTGTTTGTGTGAGACAAACACTAACTGTCTTTTAGTGTTGGTGTTTTTGTAAACAATAAGAAATAGATTATCGGGTTTTAGATTAAGAACAAGGATTCGAAGAAAAGGGTAATTTCTAAGCTTTCAAACAATGCCAAAAAAGAATTCATGATGAGCGAAAGAACGTATTGACTAGACAGAACATTAGTGAAGATGTTTTATTTGATTTGATGAGAGTAATAATAAAATAAGTTTTTCTTTTCGACAAAAGAAATTTAAAATGAAATCCTTTTGTAAAATATATATTTATACATCCGTCCATGTTTCATGAGTACTCAGTAAATTTTATCCCAATATTTTAATGTTACCGAATACAAGTATATAAATAAATAACCACGCACTGTATATTTACAAGTGGTCCGTAAAATAGTAGAAGTACTTCGAATCTGTTTTACATTTTATTATTATTATATTGGTTCACCTATAGCAAAGTACTCAGTAGCAATTCAACGTGAAGTAGACACATATGGATTGCTAGAATAAGGAATACTTTTTTTATGCCATTTGCTTAAATACCCCTAGTAGTAAATTTTTTTTTAATTCAGTTTAATTACTTTCAGTAAGGATGGAAAAAATTAAGGTCTCATTATTGGTTCAAGTTTTTTCCCACCAAAATTCAATAATGTAAAGCTCTGTTGGCAAAGGGCACTAAGAAACCTATTTTAAGTCCTTCTTAGTGAGTCAAGTAACTAGGAATGGTATTTTTCATATCAAAGCCGTATCAGTTTGAATCAAGAGACCATCATTCAAGAAAACTTTTTGACTTTTAGATCAATATGTTTCTGAAGTAAATTAAAGAAAGTTTGGTCTAGTACAAATTCTTCAAAGTGACTAATATTCGTAAGGAATGCCTAGTAATAGAAAACAAAACCATTCGAGATCCGTTTCCTTGTTTTATGGTAGGAATGAACGAAGCCGTAAAGCCAAACAGAAAAAAATGCAATTTATCAAAACAGATTCATTTCTTCCTAGTGAATAAATCTGGTAACAATGGACTATGCCCTAGGTCTATCCTCTCTAATTGTTTTTTTCTTGTAGTCTATATATATATAATCTACTGAGTTAAGCTGTCACTAACTATTCTAGTTAAGAGCAGGAATTCAGACCAATTATTATATTTGCTATTTGTTCAGGGTGTGAATTAACCTTTTATGGAATAATTCGTGTTTTTATTTACTCATTTTAGATACTTCACTATAAACTAGATTCTATGGTATTTGTTCTAGGCGCTTTAAAAACTTCGCCAAAGATAAACATTGAAGACGCTATGCGAATACCAATAAATAAGGGATCCTGGAGGATAAATTTCTTCATTATATATTATATAACTACTATCTGATTTGTATTATTTAACCTAGAAAACTGATCCTCTAAACCAGAAGTCGATAACATTTTAGATGTGGCGTACCAAACCAATCTACCAATAACATTCAGTGTGCCACACAGTAGAGACATTTTTTAAATAATTCGATTCCCCCCATAATCCATGCAGAGTAGGAGAATAGTTGTCAATAATATATATATACATAATAGTCTTTTATTATATATTAATTTTGCATCATTTAGAGATATTTCTTGACATAAAAATAAACAGCATAAAACATAACTATTTCCTGAACAAAACATTTTTTTAATTAAAATTGTACATATATTATGTATTTTATCCATATTTATTAAAATAAGAAATAGACAATATAAAATATAGGCATTTCGCTTCATTATGGTTAAAAAAGAGATAAATAAAAATTTTAATGCGAACCACTCTATTTTGATATCGTAAAATCAGGGGTATAATTTATGACTCATATTGAGTTGTCAAACAATTTCTTTGAGGATGCAAAATTTTTTTCATGTCAGGAAAGATTTTTTACTTAGATATATGTAGAATCAAACATGTGTGTGTGTGTGTGTGTGTGTGTGTGTGTGTGTGTGTGTGTGTGTGTGTGTGTGTGTGTGTGTGTGTGTGTGTGTGTGTGTGTGTGTGTGTGTGTGGTGTGTGTGTGTGTGTGTGTGTGGAAAGTAGAGTGAATGCAATTTTCTCTCGTCAGACAAATATTTCTCTCTAGCAATGACATTCAATAATTTACAAAACAACTGTATAAATTTATCTTGTGTTATATTTTAAGTTTTTTCGTAATTCCGTAACTGTTCATTTTTTTTAAGATATTTGTCAGATACGGTACATTAAAAATTTATCATCTTTCATCCACTGAAAAACTGATAAATTTGTTGAGGAGTTTAGAGTGCCACAGAGAATTGTACCGCGTGCCACATGTGAAATACCTGCCATAGGTTGCCGCACCTCTACTCTAAACGAATCTTATATCCTCGGGTATCATTAACAAAGTTAATACCACTCTCTAAACATTTGTGAAAAAAATAACTGATTCACTGACGTTCCACTTTGTAGTTGCACTAGAGCTACTGGCGACAGACCTTGTAGTTTTGAACCATGGTCAAGTGACGAGCACCACACCGAGGTGGCACCCTATTCTCCGTTCTAAGCCACGTCAACGGGAGAACTTCAAACATAAGCAGATTTAACGAAAATAATCATACCCCCCCCCCGCCTCATTTCACGGCAGATCTTTAGTGTTTCCAATAACATTGGTTTTGTGCACGATCATTAGACTACTGTGATGATTTGTGAAAGAGCTGCTATTACGTAGGCACATTTCCGTTATTTTGTGTGTTCGCTTATGATTTAAACAAGTAAATTGCTATATTAACCTTTTGTGTATAATTTTTCTTCTATATGTTTTTAATGTTTATTGTTTTAATGTTAACAATATATATTTTTAACGTTGTAAGAAATTTATTATTCTAATCATGTTTTTTTAAATATATGTCTTTGGTCTCGACGGGAAAAGAAAGCACACTGATCGTGCTTCAAAGGTAGTTATTTTATGTGATTCAGGGCGGTCCTCCAAGCAATATCTTCCATCGTGGCGCCTTTATTAGTAGATATTTTAAAATGCCAACTGTTAATTGGCGATTTACTTCAATCTCAATAGATATTGCCATGCAATGGATTCCACCGCACTGTGGCATTGATGGGAATGAAAATGCGGATTTCTTGGCGAAGAAGGGGACAAACATCTTTCAAATTTCTAACACAATACAGTTCCTTTTCATGGTTACAAAAAATCATAAAGAAGTACTACAGAGAACACACACACACTTCTGGTTCAAATTCAACCAAAAGAATAATCAAAAAGTATGGTTAAGCAAACTCCTTCATATTCCAAAATGGCCACGAGATAGAGCTGTAGCCGATTTTCGAATCGCCACTGGCCCCGACTGCCTATCCAAGCATCTGAATATGATAGGTATTGACCATAGTTCTTTTTGTAAACTGTGCGACTCTAGCGAAGAAATAAACGCCATTCATTTGGCTCGCTGCCGTGCACTCAGCTGTGGATCCATGTGGAGCAGATATTGGAAGACCAGACATTAAATGTGCGATTTGTAGACTATACTGTAAACTTGTGTTTCTTTTCTAATTTTTTATTTATTTTTTTTATTATTTTTTTTTTGTCAAATTTCTTTGTTTCTCATTTTGTCTGCAGTTGTCTTGTAATCCGCCATTGGAAATAAAAAAAATATTGTAAGATCCTTTTATATATATTGAAACTGATATATATTATATTATTTTTATTAAAACTAATGTATATTATATTATTTTTATTGAAACTCTAATACGTATTATAACGACATATAATAAAATTCTTCATCTGTAACAAGTATTATATTAATTTTCTTGTTATTGCCTTTTTTCAACTTCCTTGTATTAAAATTTCCTCTCTTTCTTGATCATATTATTCAAGTCAAACTGAGACATTCATTAAAGTAGACTAATGAAAACATTTTGCCATATTTTTTGTGCTTATTCATACATATATATAAATAAAAATTAAGTTTTTAATGAATGAAAATTCCATTATGAATTTTCTTTGTACTTATGATGAACATCTATTTTTTATAAGCTGTTTTTAAAAAATTTTAACTATACATTTAATACGTCCACCTGACATTTATTACAAGATTAACTTTTACTCTTTATTATGAATTGAATTTTAAATTAAGGAATTTTCCCGGAGCTTTTACTAAAATTATGATTCACATTTATAAAAAAGTGTAATTTCCTGCACAGCTTCAAGCAATATCTTAGAAAAGAAAATTTCATGTATGGTATTAAGGAAGAAAAATTAATTTGGTGTCAAAACAATAGTTTTTAAAAAAACCAAAACGATAATTTTTGTTAAAAAAAATATCATATTAATCTTTTTTTAAAATAGTTATTTTTAGCTAAAACTTAAATTAATTATATAAAATAATAATTAGGTTTGTAATGATTAAAATAAAAATGTATCGTGTCAGTATTTCTATCTCCCTTGTGTGTCGCATGTATTTTTAATATCTAGGTACAGAACTATAATAAACAATTCAAAAACGCTAGATATTTTTAACAACGAGTTTTAAGAATCAGCATCCAAAGCAGTTCTTAATTACATTCCTGTGCATCTTAATATTTTTTCAAAATGCAATATTGTTTACTTAGTTATCCCAATTTTACTTCAAAATGAAGTTTTTAGCTGGAGAATGTTGTGGTTTAAGTATTATACTCTATATTTTATGATTATTTCTCATTTACACAATTGGATACATTCATTCCAACTTTGATTTGCTTTCAGAATTCTCCCCCCCCCCCCATTCTTAATCATCCTTCCACTTTAATGAAATTAAAAATAATATTTATAAAAAAAAATAAGGATAACTGTTAAAAAGCATTCCACGCATATATCATCAGCATAAGAGAAAATATACTTGATGCATGAAATTGAGTTTTGAAACGATTGTAAAAAATTAAAAATTAAGAAATGCTAGGGAAAGAGAGAGGGGGGTACCCTCTGTTCGGCTGACGGGGGATCAACCTCATTGTACAAATTAAACAAATGTTCATACACATTGCTCAAATTGTAAAACTGTAATTTACATATATTATGCAGTTCTATTCTTATTTTCAATATATTGCAAGAAGGAAAAAATAAATTTCAAGTCTTCATCTCCACATTTTAATTTGTACTTCAATTTAGAGTCTATTCAAAAAGATATTCTTAATCACCTTTTCTTCTAACATGCACTGAGTTGGTATTCCATCTTTGCTTCTGCATTTTCACAGAGCCACATACAATTGTCTATGAGTAAATTTTGTTTCCTTCGATATTACACATAAACTGACTAATTCAATATTCTACCTCTGTAGTTTATTAATAGTCATGTGATACAATCAAGTTGGCATCCTTTTTAGAGAACGAATGGATAATTCCGGAAACTACTGGAGAAACCTATAGCACGATATGTGACATAAGCGGATTTTTGAAGAAAGAGGTGGAAGGTAAAGGGAGGACTCTCTAAGCAAATCGTTCTTGGCGCTCCTCTTCAACTTTTTACAACTCATTTTTTACTAACTATGCCGTATGTATAAACAAATTTATATAGCATCATGAAAAACTTTTTTACGTATAAAGAGATGTAAAAACACACTCTCTTTAAAAAAAATTGCGACCCTACATTTTATGATGGAGATTAATAATTTTTTTTAAATTTTGCCTAAGTATCCATATCGTGCTTTATATCTTTTACTTAAAACTTGTAACATGAATGAAAATATTAACTAAATATTGCAAAATACATTAAAGTCGTTTGTTAATAGCAATTAAGAATTACTCTAAGAAATACTTGTCAAATATTTGTATTATATTTTTAAATATTGTTTAAAGCTCAGCACTCTTTGCCTTGAAAAATTTTTAAATCAAAATGCAATTTATATTTAACAATACCAGTTTCAAAAATATTTTATGTTGAGTTTTAAAATTATAGTTCAACCCCAAAACAAAATTTTCGCGTTTCCTTATTATTTCTCTCTTTTTTTCCCCCTGTTCTATATATTTCTTTCATTTTCCTAACTTCGAAAAAAAAATCAATATCAAAATTATGTTGTTGTTCTTGATGCTTATCCACTTGGCCTACACCACAAACTAGACCAAGTCCAAGAGACCGTGTCACTTAATTAAATTAAAAACAACATCCTCCTCATTCAATAATTGCCCTCACAGAGGTACCAATACATGCAATGATATGGGAGCGAGAAGCCGTAGCCAAACCGCGACAAGAAGCATAACTCTTCTCAGATCCATTAAATATTAAGCTCTTGATGTAACCAGTCCTAAGTCTAGATAAAGTGATCTGAGCAACTCTAGGACAGGTGCACTGCAGGGACAATCCCGGACACTTAGCGGCATATCAGGCATGTTCAGGCGGAGACCAATATTTTTGATCTTACCCGTTAACAGGGAGTGGACCTCGGAAGCTTGTAGTTCAGAGGAAGAGGCAGTGGGAAGTTCGCTGCCCTCCCGATCAAGCAGATCAGCATTTCCATTTCCATAAATTTCAATATGCGAGGGTATCCACTGAAAGCATACCAAACTGACCTGGGTCAATGCAGCTAATTTAAAAAGTATATCCTGCCCCAACATATACAAGACATCGGACCAATCATTTAAGAATTGGATAGAGCTTTTGCTGTCAGTCAAAATCCAAGTATCAGATGCGCGATTGTCTAAAACAAGGTTTAAGGCTTCTCTAATAGCAAGAAGCTCAGAGCGGAAAACTGAGCTGTTGTCAGGGTTTCTAAAACGATATTGAAATTCCTCAGTATTTGTTTTCATAAAAACTCCACTGCATTTTCTGCCTGAGTCAGATCTGCTTCCATCTGTGTAGAGGACCAAGGCCTGGGAGGGAATATTATCTGTGACCTCGAGGGCAAGTTGGCGCAGCAGTTCCGGGTGTTCGTTATGCTTGGTAAAATTCATATTCAAGTTTTCGTTAAAAGTTACGTTACTAAAGGTAGTAGTAGGTGTCAATAAATTAAAAGGGATGCAGGTCCCAACATCAATGTCTCCCAGATCCCGCTTCCACATTAACCCTAGAGGGCTATCCTTCTTCAGCCTCTGAATACTTGTCCATTTTGATAAAAAGATCGACGTTCTGTTGTAGGATCCAAAACTTTTGAGTGTGGCGATGTATTTCGCACAATTTGCTTCTCTTCTCGTGGACAAGGTTTGGAGATCCAATTCTTAAAGGACAACATTGTTGTGGCAGCAATATCTAAGACCAGTGATAATTCTGGCTGCACTTAGCTGTATTATTTCTAACTTTTTTAGATTAGAAGGTGCAGCGACCTGGTAAATCTGGTAGCCATATTCGAGAACTGGTCGGATGTGAGCAGTGTAAGTAATTTTGAGAGTTTTATCGTCCGCTCCCCAATCCCTACCGGAGATGTATTTTAAGAGCTAATAAACTCTATGAATGTGTTTACTGGAATTAATTTCAGTATCTAATGTGAATCCCTGATAAATAGGTGTTTTGGTAGATTGTAGTAAATGGTCCTTTAGGGAAATCATCAGTTGATAGTTGAACAAATGCCTATTTGTAGTGAAGAGACATCTTTGAGATTTGGTGGGATTAAAGTTTTGCTTATACTCCTCTACAAAACACTGGATTATCTGGAAGGAATCATTAAGTGAGTTTTCCAGCTTAGTTAAGTCCGTATCATGGTCCCAGAGTACAACATCATCAGCAAAAATGCCTGTTTGACAAGGGGGTGCCACTTTTTCCATTCCGGCCAAAAATAGTGAAAAAAGGGAGGGGCTCAATACTAAACCCTGTGGAATGCCTTGATATGTCTTATAAATGCCGGACAAATTATTTTGATATTTCACTCTAAGAGATCAGTTTTTCATGAAATCCATGATCATGAGATCCATGGAAGGGCACGGCCCTTGATATCAAAATCAGAGAAGCATTTTAACAAAAGCTTATTTTTCCAAACCTTATCAAAAGCCTTACTGAGATCAAGGAAAGCAGCCATTGTGTGCCTTGTAGGCTTTATATTATGGGCATCATTTACCTTTTGGGCAAAGTAGATATCAAAATTATTGGAAAGGGTATCAAACTCACTTGACTTTTATTTACCACATGATTCTCATTTTTAAAAGTTCGAGGCTATTTTACTCCAAATTGTTGTAACTGCATTGGATGATAAAATGACAAACTGCCAGGAAAACGGAAAAATTTACTTTCAAAGAAGAGAATCCATTGTTGTAGAGGATATGAAAAATACGAATTTTCAGAACAATCCGAAAACTGGACTTGTAAAAAAGAATTTGAGTAAATTAATCTGAAAAGGAAATGATAAAATAGAATTAGGCAATTAGTTTCATTACTAATATTAGAACATTTCAAGTTTTACTCTAAAAAATTATAAAACCATATAGAACAGATGTAAGAATCAAGAAAAAAGCCACAATAAAGTCTTACCTATTTAAAAAAAGATTTAAATAATATTATATAAAAAAGGCAGAGCTTTAAGAAAGTTCTTGTCCTCCTGTGGTACAAATTTGAAAATTTTTCAGATTTCATCCAAGCATAAAGTAGAAGAACATTGTAAGTCCTCCACATAGTCCAGTGCATAATACAGGAGCAAAAATGAAACAACAAAAATATTAAACAAAATTTTCATTTTTAAAAATTGTTTTACAATAGTGAAATTTACATCTCCCCATCGAGGGGAGGGGAAGGATTCTAATGACCTAAAGGTTATGGTTTTGCAATCGCTTCTCCGGCTCCAAACCTGCCTTTACAGAGGGACCCTAATTTTTTCCGTTACACCATTGTATATATAGTGATATACGTTTAAACACCAAAACGCTTAAAATGAAATATAGGTTAACACGAAATAATACAATGGCCCCGACAAACAAATATGTATTTTTATGCATTTTTTCTCTTTACACGAAGCGAAAATTGCTTAACACAAAAATATTTCTCATCTGAGAATGAACAAAATACGTAAAACACCAACCGCGGAGGTTGAGACAATATCCGTATTATTGAACTGTCTTACTAAATCGTCGGAAGAATTCGATGCAGTAGGTGATGATAATGTGTGTGTACAGCCTTATTTCAGGCAGACAAAGGCATTTTCTAGTTTGTTCAAAATTCAAAAAAATACCATTGATGCAGATTCTTATGAAAAAAAAATGAAATCAATATGCAGCTCTTGTTTCCAAGTGAACCGAAATGGAGAACATCATGTAAAGTATGTGCAGTTATTTAGACGCACAATCCAAAATGAATAACAAAATGGACGATAGCGAACTATTTGTTGACAATTTGATGCTAAAAAAGACAATGCAAAGAAAAGTATTTTGATTTTCAGAAAACTCAATAAAAAAGGTTCGTTTTTCAAAAAACCTGAACATTTTGTATCTAATTCCATTATGCTTTTGTGAATATTTTTGTTTCAATGACTTTTATTTAATACATGCACATATTCATATCCTATGCAAATAAAATTCTCTCTAATATGCTTATTGTTGTTAAATGTATATTTCTTCTTTGCATATTATATAACACAAAATTCTTTTAAAACTAAAAATTATTCCAGTCGCCTCTGCTTTGTGTTAATTAATTTTCACTGCATATATATACAGAGAGAGAGAGAGAGAGATTTTCTCTGAATTTTTAATTTTCGTGCCCTGAATAATTTTATGATTACTTTTTTTTGTTTATAGTTTACAGAAGTTTTTTACTTTGTTTAATCTTTTTATGTATTTAATTTAGCTTGTGTGTTTATTTTATTTATTTAATTTTTATATTAATTATTTTTATTTATATATTTTTTACTTTCAATTTTTACATATTTTTATTTATTTTATTACTTATTTTGTATCGTTTTTTGATTAATTTATCAAAGAATTTGTTAAAAAAAGATTAAATGTTAAAAGTATATATATATATTCTTTGTGTTGTGAATTTTATACCGTAGTCTTCTGTTTTTGCTTATATTTTACTATAAAGTATTTAAAAATATGTTTCACTGCATTATTCTCTTTTAAAAACAAAGAGTTATTTTTAAGGAATAATTCTTGTTTTATGCTTGTATTGTGTTATGTTCACATAAGAATAAAATGTATGCAGAAATATGATATATTATATATTGTACGTTGCTCGTTTGCTTAATAAATTTAACATAAAAATATTTTGTTAGTTTCTATCATTTTATGTGAAATGTTTCCTTAGTCAATATTTTACATGTTTTATGTGTTTTGCATTTACATGCTTAATTATGTAAATATTATGTGTATGTGTTCTCTATACTGTAAAAATCTAGAAATTTCAAAGGTTAATATGCAACAAAAAATTATCTTACAATTTAGTCACATTTAATACGAGGTATTTTTCTTCAGGGAACATCTGCAACAAGTCAGATTGAATGCTTTATAACATAGGTACCAAAATGCACTCTTTTTCTATTTTGTGTAACTGAAATAAAGGGAAAAAATATAATAATATTATTGTTTAAGAACTCGAATACTTAAGACTAGTTATTCTTATGGGGAACTGTAAACTATATCTTTCTAGAGCAGGAGTTGGCAATCTATGACACTAGGGCTGGATTTAGGAGGCAGTACAGTTCTTAGTAAAATTCTCTACACCTAGCTACAAATTAGTCAATTTTTCATTAAAGTTGATAATTTTGAACTTGATTGAACTAACATCTTCAGAATTATTAAAAGAAAAATTTATGGATTTATATTAAGAAAATCTGGAAGGTAACTCTAATGCTAATTCGACAGCTACTTAAAATTATTGGATATCATTTTTGGAGAGATTTAGTTGTTTGAAAAGAAAATTACATGTACCCGGCCTTTCAATTTGTTACAACAAATTTATGTGAACAAAAATTTTATCTTATGAAAAGTATTTGCAGACTCAACTGAGCATTCAGAATTGGATGAAATATAAAGTCTCAAATATTGAGTTATAAAGTCACAAATATTCCTAATATTGAGAAATAAAATATAGAGGCTCAGGGACAAAGGTTTGGTATTAAAATATTTAGAATATTGAAGGAACACTTTATGTTTCATTTATTATTTTTTTTATTATTAAGGAAGAAATATTTATATTCTTGTTTATTTTTTATTTATGTTGACGGAATTGTTGTTTTTATTTTTCATGTTCATAAATATGCTTTAGTCTTGCAAAACTAATACATAATAAATTTGAAAATCTATATTTTTGACTTTTGTTCTCTGTACGCAATGCCGTGGGAATCGAATTATTTAAAATAATTCATACTATGTGGCGCCCTAAATCATATTAGTAGATAGGTTTGTCACACCACAGCAAGAAAATTTCTGAACCCTGTACTAAAGTGCAGCTATAGCAAGAGAGATAGAGAGAAAATAAATTTTTTCTTACAAATTTAAATTAAAATAAGTGACATTAAATTGTTTCACAAAAAAGTGTAGAACTGCTAAAAATTGCTTTTTAAAAATTAATACTAATTTTAAAATAACTCTCAGTGCATATATTAGCACTAAAATATCAAACTTTCTTCCTTTCTTTTTTATTTTTTTTTATTTCTAACTTTCAGTGATGTGATATATTTTCCACTTCATAAAGCTAGTATTATACTGCTAATATAGTTATATAGTTCTGTTTAACTTTATATTTATATTTTTAGCATTTGGTATAGAAATTTGAATTTTTAAAAACAATTATTACAATACTAAAAAAAAATATTTTTGAATAAATTCAGGAGTTATTATTTGTCATATTACCTTTTAAACTAAGTTTATTTAAATATTATTTCCAATAATTTTTAAAATAAAGTATAGATAGAATCATGTTACAATCCTTGCTGTAATCCACAAACTAAAGTATGAACAAGAAAAATATACCTTTGTTCTTTGTTCTCGAAAACAGCCCTCCTCCTCCAAAAAAGAAAAACTAGAAAAACAAATTGTTGAAATAATTATAATCATAATTAATTATCAAAGTCTCTAATTACATTCCTGAAGAGTCTGTAAAACATAGGAGTAAATATCGAAAGGATATTTTTAAGACTTCGGATCTTTATAAAAAATGGGGATTTTTTTTCTTCTACAAACGGGCTTTTTGCATTTTTTTATACTTCAAATAAAATTCTCCTCAATTTAACTACATATATCTAGAATCATAATTTTTTTGTCTTTGTATTATATATCAATTTTCAAAAATATAAGGAAAAAAAAGAGACTTTTAATACAAAATGTTTAATATGTTCTTTACTAATAAAGACTGTTCGCCCATCCGGTATAGTGGTTAACGACACTGGCTGCTGTGCCGTAGGATCTTGTTTCGAATCCCGTAGAAGAGATGGATGTTTGTAAATGTATAGTGCCTTCGCATCATGGGGGTACTTTAAATAGCCGCAAGTCCTCTCATGTGGTTGGTGGAAGGGGAAGAGAGGTGGGAAACCCCTGACCACTCCCAGGGTGTTCTCCCTCAAAATTGGGGTGTAACCGAGTCAAAACGTACTGTTACTTGCATTGTGCTCAAAGCTGCGGCTAACGACAGGCGTACAATATAGCCCTATGACATAATGAATTTCGTGGGCCTCGATCTGACTATGTCAGACAGGTGGCATTAGCAACAACTAAAAATCAAGAATTTGGAAAAATAGTTTGCCTAAAAAGACCGGATCTTCTCAAAAAATTTTTAATTCACGATTAAAAAAATTGAGAAAAATGTCATTTTTAAAACTATCAAAACGTTTCAACTCTCAGGTCCACTTAAACAAATTCAAATATTTGTAATTTTTTTTTATTTATATAAATGAATCCAAATGGCAAAAAACACTATACTATTTATTGTTTTTGTTAAAATTTTTATTTTCAAAAAAATTGTTTCAGTCATATTACTTGATTCTGTATCCAAAATAAAGAAACAGCCATTCAAAATTCAAGTCCAAAAAAAAAAACGTGTATGCTAATCAGAGCTAAAATTTGTATCAAAATTTTGTTCCTCTTTTTTTTTTTTTTTTTTTTGTCATTAATTTATAAACTCATTGAAAAAACTAATATATTGTCATATCTAGAAAATTAAATTTTAATTAATAAAAAAATATGTACTTTTCCGTTTTGCCGGCTCACGCGATGAAATCGCCAAAAAATATACAGCGACGCCAAACACATGGAATATACCCTCTGGTAACCTTTTACAACCATATTTTAAAACAAGTCGTTGTCTTTTCTTATGAGTAACGTCTTTTTCATAATATATAAAAGAATAGATTAAAAACCAATGAAAACAAACATTTATAATATTTTGTGTGTGTATATTGTGTATTGTCGACACCAATAAATGCTTATTTTATACAGTATATCGTATTTAACAGATATTATGCATGATCAAAATTTATTTTAAAATACAAAAAAAAAGATGTGAATTATTTAAAATATGTTTGCATAAAAATGTATACAATGTTTAGTAGAAGCGTACGAACATTTTTATATACTAGTATATAAATAAGCAAAATACAAAAAAGTATTAATTACTCGAATTTGAGTAACAAGCAGTATAAATGTTAAATACTCAAATATAAACAAAAAGATTGAAAAAATATTAAAATGCAAACAGGAATAATCGTTTTGTAAAAAAAAAAAGAAAGAAAGAGGGAAACTTTTTTAATACCATGATTAAATCTATATATGATTAATGAAAAACTGTGCAGAGACGAATCAAATTACTTATGTAAAATAAAACCCAATTTTTTATTTATCTTCCGTGCTAGGAGCATCAAGACTATAAATAAAATCTAAGATGTCTCAAATTATGATTGACGATATTAAAGATATAAACAATGAACGAATAAAATATAGCGTAATTAAATTTACGCCAAAGTTGGCTTAAATTAGAGTTGTAGAAATATGTGCTGCCTTTAAACGTATATATGCGAGATGAAAAAGAATCTTTCCTGAACATTCGATTATAATTTTTCTTACAAAGAATGCATTAATTACTGAAAGAACCACCAAAAAATAATAAAAGTATTCGAAGGATAAGTTAATGTGATTATGATTAATTAAATTTATAACATTTGATCTGGAAATGCAAGATAGATGAGTTTCTCAAAATATATGCATGAAATAATCGTAAAATTGATCGTTATCCTTTTTTTTAAATATTTCAAATTTATTCTAATGTTCTATTAAATACTATGATATTAATTTCCTTCCAGTTATTAAATAGCAAAGATGGCATGAAATTTAAAGGTAATTCAGTATGCTTACGATATATGATTAGAATATGCATTTATTAATGCAATACAGTTGACTCTCGCTAACTCAGAACTTCGATAATACGAACCTCTCGCTAATTCGAAGTATATGCTCAGCCCCTAGAAAAAAAACTCTTGATATTTCAAACCAAAACAATATGTTTCGGTACACTCGATATTTCGAAGTAAAATCTGTGGCTGGCCAGACTACAACGCGCAATAATTCAAAGTTATCTTATAAAACTCTGGACCATTCGAACACTTACCTATAACAAAGAGGTTGGAGCTTACATGTTTTGTGTTGTATTGTCTCTGCGTGTCTCACCTGTAGCGTAACCCCTTTGATGGCTATTAGTCTGCTGGCCCTTTTTTGTGTTTCGCGCTTCCTCAGGCGAAAAGGCACTTTTATTACTTTCCTTCTTCAAGTGGACAGTTCTGGTCGCACTTGTTGTCAGCCGTCCATATCTTTCGTTTAACACGTGGCCTTGCTACACATGTGTTCATAAAGAATGGTTCGCTAATGTGAAGAAAGAGATGCGTAGGATTGCGTTTTTTTTACGTCTCACTGACATGACGATTAATGGCTCATCTGTGTCACTTATAGCATGTGGCACCAAATAGGACATGAGCCGGACTGGACCCTACCTTGAAGAACCAATAGTGTTAGGAACAGTGTCCGAGGGAAGCGGGTGCGAAGTGATTTTATTTCCAATGAGGAATGGAAGAGATTTGGTGGAACGTGAAAGAGTCCTATTCGAGAATTACAACATAAATTTATTCTTTTGATACATAACTTTTGTTTCATACTGGTTTTTTTTACACTTTTTAAAAATACTTTAACGTAAAATTGTACAATTGTTGTTTTATCACATAGTTTAAAATGTAAATGTGGTAGAAAAAATGTTTAATTTCGTGTATTTTGGGAGTTTTTTCTTACCTTCTTGATGATTCGAAGTTTTTCATTGGTCCCTCCAACTTCAAATTATCGAGAGTCGACTGTATTTATAAATCAAATATGCAAATATTAAATGTTTACTACCAATACATTCACAGTCATTTTCTGTCATTAAATAATTATTAAAAAAATATTTTTTGCATTATTCTCCTTTCATTTAATAATCCTTCAGGAAAATAAATCTCTTACTTCATTAAAATAAATTGTTGTTTAAACAAATAGTACTCATTATAAAATTATTTAATTCAAGTTGAACAAAGTTAAACATAACATGATTACCTAAAGCATATTGAGGAATAAATAATTACATTTTTCCTTTTTTCTATAAAAGGCATACATTCAGAAATTCCATTGAGAGTAGTGAATGGTACACCAAAGATAATATGACCCATGTTATTGGTAGCCTCAGTCTAAATCGATGAGATTTCTTTCATGTTTGAAGAAAGAACCACAAATATTTGCTCCATAAAAGTAATCTTTTTCTTTGAATAGTTAACAGTGTGATGTACTAAACTTTATAGGTAAGCAATGCAATAAAAGGGGGAAATATATATAATGTATGAGAGTAGGAGTAGAAAATTATTCAACTACGCAATTATAAAGATATGCATAATATAGGAATTTAACGGGTTATAGCATGGAGATTCAGAAAATATGTATAAAGGTTAGAAAATTTCTTTCTTGTTGCTTGCGAAAAGTGGATTTCCATATTCGGCGATATACTTTGTGCATGATAAGTAAAATATGCTCACACTTTGAGAAATAAAAATATTAATTAAAAGTTTACTTCTTTACAATCTACTTAAATCTTTAATATTAATGGTTTTTCATATCTAAAATAAAATAAGTGTTGATAAATACCATCCTTGCTAGATTTAAGTTTTATGTTTTTAAAGTATCATCGGAAATTATTTTAAAGAGTGAATCGTACAAATAAATTTTTGAAAATGTGACATATTGTGAATTAAAACAGTGCTTATTCTTTATTGAAATAGAGCCGACAAAAAAATTTTAAATTCTGTATCTTAATAAAAAGATACAAAAATTTTTTTTTAAATTCTTGAAAAAATACGTTAGATAAAAAATAAAGTACTCCTAGTTTTTTTTAAATCTTGTGATTAATTATATTATTGATTACAAACTGTGATGGAGCACTAAATTACGTAAGAAAAATTAAAAAGTCTGCTCTGTTCATTTATCTTACATGAAAACTATCATCAAGAAATGATGGGATTATGAATAAAAAATAAGATATATAGAGTTATGATTGACGACATTAATTATATAAACAATGAACAAATAAAATACTGCGTAATTAAATTTACATCAAAATCTGTTTACAATGGATCGGTGGAAATTGTAGGAATATATGTATATTATATTATAATGTTGTATTATATTAATGTTTGTCACGTAATGTTAAAATTAAAAGAATGAATTGTCAATTATACTGTTTGTCACGATATGTTTTTACCAACATTTCATAGAAAAGTAGGACATTCACAATTCGGGATTTCGACGATCCGGTTATTTCATTGATTTGCATTCATATGGAGCGCCAGTATCCGTTACCACCAAGAGAACACCATTGAACGACACGTTACGGTGGTGCAGGTGGCTCATTAGGGAGGAATTACTCTTGGTTCCAGAACTGACCTGCATGTTCAGAGTGTAACGATGACAAGCCACATTACCGGATGTCATTCTGGAACAACATGACGTTTGTTTCGGGCGCCATGGTGCTGAATTTCTGTTTATGATGACAACGCCCGTCCTCACCGTTCAAACATTGTAGACGAATGCCTTCAATCGGAGAATATCACCCGTATTATGACCAGCAAACTCACCGGACTTGAATCCAATAGAGCATGTGTGGGATATGCTTGCCGACGAATTGCAGCCCGTCAACCCCCTCCCACCTGTCTACCGAAACTTCGAGGGCATTGCATGATGAGTGGTGTAATATTCCCCAAGATCAATTGATAATTTGATACTCAGCATGCGTAGGCGTTGTAAGGCCTGTATTGCATCGTCCGGGAGACATACTCCGTATTAACCATTATTCTAACCATGTTATACTGTTTTTTGTAAATAGGTTCTTTTTTGAAATTTGCTCCAGGGAGTAAAAATCGCAATTTTTATTAATTATGTCATACATATAGCATCTTTTTTGCCCTTTACCTTTTGTTTAATAAATAGACTTTGCAAATAAGTCAAATTTGTTTTGCTTCTGTCTCTTTCTTTGCCTGAACTTCATTTTCCTTAATTTATGGACATGAGTGTATATTAAAACAGTGCTTATTCTTTATTTGAAATAGAGCCGACAAAAAAATTTTAAATTCTTGTATCTTAATAAAAAGATACAAAAAAATTTTAATTCTTTAAAAATACGTTAGATAAAAAAATAAAGTACTCCTAATTTTTTTAAATCTTGTGATTAATTATATTATTGATTAAAAACTGTGATGAAGCACTAAATTACGTAAGAAAAATAAAAAAAAGTCTGCTTTGTTCATTTATCTTACATGAAAACTATCATCAAGAAATGATGGGATTATGAATAAAAAATAAGATATATAGAGTTATGATTGACGACATTAATGATATGAACAATGAACAAATAAAATACTGCGTAATTAAATTTACATCAAAATCTGTTTACAATGGATCAATGGAAATTGTAGGAGTATATGTATATTAAATTACAATGTTGTATTATATTAATGTTTGTCACGTAATGTTAAAATTAAAAGAATGAATTGTCAATTATATTCAAGTACTGTTTTGTTTTTTACAAACAGAGAATAGTTTAAGGCTACACAATACCCAGCAAATTTCAAAAATACCGATTTTCATTTATTTTTTTTTAATTTTCTTGTGCTCCATATTATTGTGTCGTGAAGCTTACCACCAAATTTCAGATCTTTTAACAAATTAGTCTTTTTAGATATTTTAAGTTTTCTGAGCTTAGGTTTCATTTTAAAGCATTTATGCGAACTTGAATTGAACTAATTAAAAATATTTTTGAGCATTATCAACCCTTTCAGTATGAAAAAGTTTTTGTAACTTCAATTTTCATTACTAAAATCAATTCTGTTTGATTATGTTTTGAGGTTTTTGAGCTTATAGCTAATTAAGTAGATTTCAAGCCCAATATTTGTTTTAAAAAATGGCTTATATAACTAAGAAGCTTTATCATTAATTTTTTACTATAGAGAAAATTCCATGCCCAAACCGTTCTCAGGTTGCTATGAGAAACAATATTTTTAAGAGATGAAATACAACTAAAAATTATGTATCTAAAAATCAGGCCTTGCCAAATTCAAGTATTGCAGATAAAACTGAATATTTCCATGATGCACCAAACTACATTATAGTAAACATATTGTAGCAATATATTATAGTGCTTTAAAACTATGCAACAAAAACTAAAACTTCCTAAACTGCCTCCATTTAAAACCGAAAAAAATTTAATTTTTTGTATAAACTTGGTGATTTTAATATAGTACACTTATTACTTGTGTTTCAATGCATTTGTGAAAATATTGTATTAAGATTTGGCTGAATAACCTGTCGTTGTAACAAATGCTATTATTATTATGAAAAAATAAATTTTGAATTAAAAAAAAATCAGTCATATTTAATTAAAGTTGTGTTTTTATGTTGAGCTTAAGTTCGAAAATGACATACTAAATATTAGAACTTTTAAGGCATTATTAGATTTTTTCATTTATGACTTCACAAACATTAAATGTGTTTTCCCAGACTTTTAATTTTGAAGATATGTTTTCGAATCCATAAGGCTTTTTTCTGTTGAAGATAGAGTCGTGAAATATTTTGTATATACTCCCAAACGTATGTTCTATAAAATTTAGAATGAATTTAGATCTGAGGTCACTAGTTATTTTTTCAAAAAATGCTAAAATTAATATTTTAAAAGTTTTCGTGTTTTTCACAGGTTTGACTATAAAAATAATTATTAAAAATTAATAAGGTAACAGATTTCAAAACCCATACTAATTTTTGTTTGCAATAATCTAAGAAACATATATCTCTTAAAATTAAGGAAAAATGTTTTTAATTAAGCATTTTATAGAAAGTTAAGTTAATAATTAAGCATTATATTTAACCCCTCTCCCAACTACCACACCGACAGGAGGATGTTTGAGCTCTCTACAGATTTAACGTTCATCCATCCCTACACTGCGGATCTTCAGTGGTACTGGACTCGAACTCATGACACGTTTCACAGACACGAGTCCGTTACCTTGACAGCTTGGCTACCAGATCCACTTCCCAGATTTAGAAGTTAATGTAAAAATTTTAAATTTGCAATGCTATGATGTATTATTTTTCCATAAAAGAACTACTTTTACAAAGTTTTTCAAGTATTTTATAAAAACACGACATCAAATATATATTGTACATTAATTTTTAGAGGCCTGTTTACAAACTGAGGACGGATTCTTCAAAGACCAAAAAATGTATTTAAATAAACACATACATTATTTTTATGTCTTGGAAATGATGTGTACACATTTTTAATTTTTCTTATTTTCTTACAGTTGGTTTCTAATAAAAGTTTTAAACTTTTCCTTTTTTTCTCTTATAAGTGTGACGAGAGATTTTATTCTGAAAAGAAATACATTGTTATTTATATATCGAAAAATATACTTTATACAAGAATGTTCTTCAGAGCTTCCCACAGCAGAAAATCTATTTCTCTTCAAAATGTCTGACGATCTAATATTTTATAGCACTTTATTCAATCTATTACACATACACTTCTACAACACACATCTATCTATTCAAGTATACACATACATTTTCTGACACCAAGACTTCAGGTTTGATATTCCACTTGCTGATCGAGAGAATCCTGATTTCTTTTAAAATGATTTCAGAGTGTGTATAGAAATCAAAGCGACATTTTCCAACAAGAATTTTCAATATTATTTCAAGTTCTTCTAAATTATAAATTATCTTACATTTATTTCCTTTTGGTGAACTGAAAAGGTTAATCAAATATATGCTTAATAAATCAGTTTTAACATAACAAAATGTAAGAAAATTTCATACTTATATTCATCCTTAATATATACTACCTGATTTTATCAGTTTAAATAACATATATATTTTTCCTCTAATTTCTGCTCAAATATTTTTGATGTGTTGTTTTCAATTTTGCAGTTTATTTCACAGAAATATATAACGGGGATGTCCGAACTTCTTTTTTTATTTTTTAATTAGAAGATGATTCAACTGTGTTTCAAATCACTCGGAAAGAGAGATATAAATGTGTGTGGTTTCATTTAACCAAGATTTTTATACACACACACGCAAAACCCCTCCTCCTTTGTAAAACTTTAAATTCATAACAATAATCATATATTCTAAATTTTTTAAATTCCTGTCTACTTATATTAAAACTAAAGTTGTTGTTTAATTTAACATTCGTAAATTTAAAATTCCTTTTAAATTAATTTCTTTTACCAATGTTTCTTTTTAAAAAAAATTTCTACCAATTTAATAAAATTATTTTTACAACTATTAAAAGTATTCAATTTTTATCTTAAATCTTTAGCAAAGTGAATTTGAAAATTTTACCAGTAACACCAAAAATTTTTTAAAAAATATCATACGCGCAAAAGCTTTTCGGTGCATTTAACTGCTGTTAAGCAAATAAAATACAGATAAAATTATTTTATTGAAGCTTTTAAAAATTAAGAAAATTCTTTTTATACAGCATAACTTAAGGATGCCGCAATTTTTACTCTTTCTCTTTTTCCAAAAACATGAGAAATTTAAAATTTCATTAAAGAATTTCAAAAGTTGCATCATACATACAAAATCTCATACCAATAGCAACCTTATTTCGTATCAAAAGTCACTATGCTTAAAGAGGGCGAGATCTTATTTTCTTTTTAAAAAAAACTTTATCCATACGTATACCCTTTTTTTTCTGTATACGTATGAAAGCATTTTGTTTACCTTTATAGACCAGAAATGAAGCATAAAAGAAATGTTTTACGATGGTAGGTGTAGAAAGTGCTTCAGAAGAGAAGATGCGTAAAATTCTAGGAAGTTAATGGAGTGTGCCGTAAAGGAATGGATCCATAAATGGCATAAGGAATAGAAGTGACTTTCTGTATAAAGGCAGAATTCTAGTCTCAAGGTTATACTTTGTGGCTGGTAGCAGAAATATGCTTATATATTTTTTTTTGGAAGTTATAAAAAACCCAATTTTTTTTAATGTGAACTTTAAATAATCGTGATTAAATTAAACGGTAAGCACACGCAATTCAAGAGTTTATTGAGGAAATTTTATTTATTTAGGAAAAGATATTCCTTAAATGAGAAATCAGGCTATCACAAAGCGTACTAAATTATCGTGAAAGCTTTGAATGTGTTGCCCATAATTTGCAATAGTCTTTCTTATAGCTTCATAGTTCATGTTATATTAAACATTAAAAAACACTTTAGTTATCTTTATTGATATTTCATTTCACTAAAGTAAATTTTATTGTAACGGAAACTTGTTCTCTTCTTTGTACGCAATTGTACCATTTTGTATTTTAGAAATACCAATTAAAAGATATATTTTTTTCCTGCAAAATAGTAACCTCGTATTTCTTTCATTCAACACGCCTTCTAGGATTGAAAATGATTTTAGAAATTATACATTAGTGATATTTTTACATTTTCTGCTATTAGTTCACAAAATCCATATATATATATATATATGTAAGGATAATTAAATTAGATCTAAAATTAAATCCTAGACCACTTCTAAATTTTATTTTCCCGTTACATCTTCAAGTAATAAATTTATTACCCAGTTCTTCGGGAATGAAGAACACATGGCTTTAACAGCAGTTTACCGCTCCGACCATTAATTTTTATTACATATATGTCCTACTTAAATTCTCAAGTATAATAATAATAAGGAATAATAATAATAATAAATAAATAAATAATAATTCAATAAGGAATGCACTTGAACAGACACCTGGCTTTTGAGTGGCCGCGAACTCTTGATTTTTACCACGTGTCCGTCTCTCTCTCTCTCTCTTACAAATCGGATTAAAAATGATTTCATGGAATAAAGACGGTTAAAATGAAATGCCTTCATGTTCACTAGCAAAACACGATATATATATATCTTGTTCAAATTTTCAATCTTTAATAAAGTACATTTTATTCATCCACTCAAGATCAAACACATTTTTAAACTTGAAATGGATGACACTTGATGTTAATACAGTTTTTTTTCAAATACTAATTCGTTAAATAAATTAAAAAATTAATAAACAGTTACAAACAAAAATAATGGTTCAACACCGTATATAAAATGGAAAGTCGCTCGCTGTGTTCCTGTAGCTCAACGGATAACGCGCTGAATTTCTAATCCAAAGGTCGGGGGTTCAAATCCTACCTGGGTAGCCTAATTTCGTCGAATATGATTTATGAATGAATAAGTTGTAACAAACAAAAATAGTAGTCCAATATCATATATAGAAATAAAAATCGCTTTCTATTTTGCCACTTAATATTGTGATTCTGTCATATGTAAATACATGTTTATATTAATTTTAATTATTTATTAAAACGTATCCAAAATAAAAAATTTTCTTTATTGGCCTAAGTAGGAATTGACATAATTTTTTTTGTATTACTTGTACATTTTAGATTAAATATAGAGACACTGTGTCTTTTGAATTCTTTTAATAATAACATTAAACACAAAACTTGAAAATTAAATACAGTTAATGAAACACAAAAACAGCATTCTAAGCTATTTACCCAATTATCTTTTAAAATTTGAATTAAAAAATTAAAAAGAATATTAATATTATTCATCAATATAAATTAACTGTAAAGAAGCTGAAATTGCTCTATGCAAAATTGTATACAAAATGAATCGTGCCCCAAATTTAATATATACTACCTTTAAACACAAAAATTTAATATTGTAGTATTAATTTTGTTATTTATTTAATTGAAGATTCATATTTACTTAATATATATCTATTTTATAAGTTATTGAAAAGAATTCATCTGTGAGAGAAAATATAATTTTTTTATTTAATACATAAGTAATAACTTTTTTGTTTAAATGTTTATTTTAATAAATAATGTTTAAAATAATTTTATTTCCAAATTTTTACATTAAGTAAATCTTTCCTTTTGGGTATAGAACTCGCAAACGATAAACTCTGTATATAACGAAAATACGAAAAAGAATATGTTATAAAAAAAGAAGCTAAATACGATTATATTTGAAACGGAATTTATGTTTAAATATTGGAAACATACATGTACAGATTCCACTCACATCTATTATTACAACTTCAAATTTTCAATATTCAGAAAACCGTACAATCGATTCTTCTACTTTTAGATTTTATTAAATTCTTATGCACCTCTGTCAAACAATTACTTAATTTTAACATCATAGCAAACATTATCATGCTTTGAAGCTAAATCAATAACTGCTTGAATTTCCAAAGTATCGCTGAATAATTTTATTCTAAATCATATTAACGGAAATATTTTGAGCTGAAATTCTAGCTCCCATGAATGAAAGTTTAAACCTACGAAAACAAAATAAACGAAATGTATGGTCACTAACGTTACGAAGCCCGATATTAATGTTTACATCCTGGTACTTGAGACATAAAATTCCACAAATCGTTTTCGTTGAAAACGAATATAATTAGCGGGAAGCAACACTCCTGTGCCAAATATAGCAAACGAAATGCTGACGACATATTATACACATTTGCCAGCTCTGTGCATATTTTGAAAACACTAATTGCGAACGCGGGCGATGCGAGGTTCGGGGACTGTGGCGAGGGGAGTTGAGTTGCGCATAGTTGGATACTGGAGAATAATTTGTGCAAGGCAAGGTAAGATGTTGAGAGCAAATTTATAATTATACGAGAAACGCGCTCGACTGTTGAATGGGACGATTTAAATTTCTGGATGTCTGCTAATATTCTAAGGCCTTTGGTTTTATTAAATGATGGAATTGCGTCTGTGAGAAAATACTTTCTATTCATAAATGTGAATGTAATTGTAAAGAGTTTCTTGTTTTAATTAACAATATGAGGTTATGTTACACCACATATGATGTTACACTATTTTATGAGTTATTAAAAAGTGTGCGTGTGTGTGTGTGCATGTATGTGTGTGTGTGTGTTGTGTGTGAGTGGTGTGTGTGTGTGTGTTGTTTGTGTGTGTGTGTATGTGTGTGTGTGTGTGGTGGTGGTGTGTGTGTGTTTGTGTGTGTGTGTGTGTGTGTGTGTGTGTGTGTGTGTGTGTGTGTGTGTGTGTGTGTGTGTGTGTGTGTGTGTGTGTGTGTGTGTGTGTGTGTGTGTGTGTGTGTGTGTGTGTGTCTTACGTATCAGTTTGTATTATGCTATCTATTTGGTATGGATTGATTTAATAATTGTAATTTGTTTTTCTCTGTTGTTTATGAGTATAACATAATTTCAAAAAATATATATAATTTACTAGCTGGTTTGCCCGTGTTCTTTGCACGGGTGAATCGAAAAATTAAATAATACAGATTGAAGGATAAAAAAGTTTTTAATGAATTAATTTTACGTGAATTTGCAGATTAAACACACACAAAATTTTTAGCCTATCGCAGCTGAAGAAAAAAAACCATACTTCTTAAATTTTAAGTCAGAAGGTCTAATAGCTGATAAAAGAATTTTTTTATTATTTATAACGCCCCGTAATTCTCTTGTGGCTCTATTTTTAGAAACACCTTCCTAAGCTAATCTCTGCTCAGCAAAAGTACACATTGTTACAAATTTTGCGTAATGAATGCTTAAAATAGTGTAAATGATTTATATGTAAAAACGTTAATATTACTTTCTGTTGTATTTATTTTATGTTAAAATTATAATATTCTCAAGCATTATAATGCCGATTGAATGGAAACACAGGGCAATGTTGATGATAGAGCCAAGTTGTCATCATTTTTGGCAACCGCGTTGATAACTTGGCGATTGATTGAACGTTACACATAATTATTTCTATTTTTAAACTATGAGACGCACAGTGCTGAAATTTGGTAAGCAGATACTTTTCATGGAATAGAAATCCGTTACAAAATGGGTTTTACAAAAATTGCCCCCCCCCCAAGTGCCGTTAATGGGGATTAAGTGGCGTTGCAGATAATTATTTCCGTTTTTAAACTATTAGACCTACATACTTGAAATTTGTTAAGCATGTTTCTTTTGTTGAATACAGTTCCACTAAGAATATATTTTACGAAAATCGTCTCCTGAGGGGAGCGGGGATTACTCGGGTCTATTGACAAAAAAATCCCGTTTTCGAACTACTAGGACTATAATAATGAAATTTGGTTTGCATGTTTCTTTTGTTGAATTGAAATCCGCTAAGAACGGAGCTTTTGGAAATCGACTCTCAACGGGGTTACGGACCGTATCGATATTAAAAATTCCACTTTTGCTCTATTAGATTTAGACTTGAAATTTGACATGTATGTTTATTTGATGAAGTAGAGATCCGTTGAAAATTGGTTTTGCGGAAATCCACTTGGTTAATGTGTTACAAGAACTCAAAAAAAATCATTCTACTTCAATTTTTGGAATTAGTAGAAATTATTAATTAGAGGTTCTGTCCCTTTTATATCAAGAGGCAAGACATAACTGCATTTTTCAATAAAATCGAATTTTTAGTGATAGGACATAGATTTCAATAATACACACACACACATATATATATATATAGTATATATATTTATACATTACGAAATATCCAACGAAGTGGGTAGGTAACGGCTAGTAATATATATATATATATATACGCATGGCTTGAAGTGCTGCGGAAAAAGGAGGAGAGCAATGCCAGGTCAGTTTTAGTTATCATCACTTGACGATGGCTAAAAATAGCACTTGTGTTAGTATGAAATGCTATTTTAATAAACAAGTTGTTAGAATTTAGCCAACTATTGCTAAAAAAAAATGTGCAGAAGCGTATAAAGGAACGAAACGTGGAAATAGGCAACCAGCTTACAAAACAGCCCACGTGCGTTTACGTAATCATCACTAAAAAAATTCAATCCTTGTTTGGAAGCATTTATTTTATCTTTCAAACAATACTTTCGAGGGATTCTATTATAAATATGCAAATTCCTATAATTTTAAACATCGATGTGCCAGTTATCAGATTCATTTTAAGAAAACAGGTTAATCACACAACAAATTAAAATAAATGATGGAACGGTTACGTGGGAAAAGTGGACAGTGGCTACAGCGGACACGAGAGAGAAGCTGGGAGGGCAGAGCGAACATTCTTGCCGCTATTGTGTTGTTTCCCTAATCAGTCACATGTCATCTATTGTGCAGTTTCAACCCTTCATTACACTTTAAATTAATTTTTAAATATTTCTCTCAAAGTTTTTAGTTTTATTACATTTCGCTATGTTTAAAATGCATTCGCACTAAAATATCTTAACAATTTAATATGAATAATTAAATTTGATTGGCAAAAATGTATTTATATATATACTTGTAATTCGATAATCGAGTGCAAACAAAGAACTTCAGTAAAAAAAACGTTATCCCACTTGAAAGTAATTTGCCACTTAAAATATTATTTTAAATTATATTTGTAATTTTTAAAAACATTTATTTACTTATTTATCTGCACACTTTATCTGTTCTAAGACGGGAAAAACTGTGTCCGCTCTAACCACGATGAGTTTCGGAGTGTCTATACTGACCACGTCCACTTTACCCACACCGCCGATGAAATATACACGTGGTACACTTAAAAAAAGAACTTTACTAAAATTTACTCAATAGGAACGAGCATGATTCGATTCTGAGCATCATGATTTATATAATACTCATTTATTATTGTTTTAAAAAATTCAAAGGACAGTTAGCTAATTAAAAGTATTTTTTTCCTGCCGATTTCTATGACGTTTTATTAAGATAACATTCGGAGCGTGGTTTTAAAATAGCGTATAAATGAAAATATTTTTTATATATTTAGTATCACATGATTACGAATATAAGTATAAAATTGTTTTAAGAATATTACTGCAAGAACAAATTATTTAAATGCAATTTTTTGGCAAAAAATTCAGAAAGAATGGTATATTTTCAAAACATTCTCCTTTTATGGAACATGCTTCAATAATACTAGTATTTTGCCTGTATATTGTATAGCTAAAGCTTCTATACAGAGCCTGAACTAGTATTTTATAAATAAATTAATTGGAAATGAATTTATTCAAATTTTAATACATCAGAATCGAGAAAGTTTGACAAAAAAAAAGCATCAGTTATTACCTCAAATGATCGTAACTCTAAAAATAATGTGAATTTTTCAAAAATCAGGCTCTGTAGTCTTTTGTCTATATATATAAGCAAAATACTAGAGTATTATAGAAGTATTTTCCATAAAAGAAAATGTTTGAAAAATAAATAATTCTTTTTTCGTTTTTTGTCAAAAAAAATTGCATTTAAGTAATTTTTTTATTGTAGTAATATTCTTAAGACAAATTTGTATGTTTATTCTAATTCAGGTGACGCTAAATATTAAAAAAAATTTAATTTATATGCATTTTCAAAATCATGATTCCAAACGTAGTCGGATACTAGAAAGTAAATAAATATATAACTTAATTTTTAAACATTTTGTTTAAAGCTTAATGATAAATGTTTTATAGGCTGTTACAAGATGATTCTTCATATATCAAAACATATTCAGGTTTAAATCTTTAGAGACAATTGTTTAATTGAGCTTTTATCGAAACACCTAAAATGTGTTCGCAAGAGCAATTACTAGAAGAAGTCATTCCAGAACTTTCTTTCGCTTTTTGAGTTGTGAAAAAGAATATATTCCTTTGACAAATAATAAGAGCTTTATCTTCCATTTGTTGGAAAAGCGTGAACAGCGTTTGTAACCAATTAATTTAATGGAAACAGCATTTTGATCTGATTATTTATCTTTGCAACTAATTAAACACAAAGCTGAAGTCAGTTGAGAATTCTTTTGCGTAATATTTACAGCAGATATATTGAGCAGAAAGAGACAAAGAAAAAAATTCTCTACATAAGAAAATTGTTGCTACATTTTCATCGTATTTAATACAAGCACATTCTATCTTTCGGGAATTTCTGAAACAAATCAGCAAAAATAATTAACGCTGATTCTAATTAACAAAACAATTTAGAAAATTAAAATAATGGGAATAGGCACCGAATAGATTTGGTATAATGTTTTTGAAGATTTGGTCTTCTTTTGATGTAATTATTGTTGTTTTAAATTGCTTGTTAAATAAAGATTAGTTTTAAGGAATGTCCTATTTTTTTTTACTACTTTCAATGGGAAAAACTGAATAGAATAATTATAAGAAATAAAACCAAAATGTTTTTTAAAAAATATTTAAACAAAACACATTGAAAGTTTTTGAAAAAAGAATTAGAAATAAGAAAAATTTAATTTTTTCTCACAATTTATAATCAGCGTTCGGATTACGTTTCTCATGTGAGGCGATATAAACCTTCTATTGAAGGCTATTATTGATTATAGGAGCTTATATATATATATATATATATATATATATAATGCTATTCGATTTTTCAACTTTTTAAAGTTATTCATAATCGCAATATATAATATTTAAATATTTTTTACTAAATATTGTCATAAATTAAAATTCAAATTATATTTATATATATATATATATATATATATATTTAAATATTTATTTTCAGTGATTTACAATGGGTTACAAAAAAAGTTAATTTTCAACAATGTATTTCAAGACCAACGAAAATATTGTTTAGTCGTGTAAAAATAATGATTTATAATGTCTCAAATAGAAAGGATGTCATAGAACACATATAGATGTTAATTTCGAATTGTCATACGATCCAAGGAAATTTAATTGGTAAAACAGTAAGTTAATTCCTTTCTTTTCTAATAGTTCTCCACCGACTACCATTTATAAAAAAGTCAGCGTAAATCGCAAAGTTAAACTGCAATCAATGAATAACAAAAACTTCTTTAAACATATTCCAAATATACACATACAGTTATAAATTATCACTCTAGTCAGTGTTTCTCAAACTTTCAATATTTGCGACCCAATATTCTATCATAATTTTCATCTCAACCACCCCCCTCCATACCATAACAATGTATTCAATTGAATAATAATATACTTTGATCCTAAAGCTACAATACGACATTACTTAACGACTTTAATTGCCATTGGCGTATATGAACAGCCAAACCATTAATTGCCCGGAGACGTATATACGCGTCTTTCCGGAGTATGATCTTTTAAGTGCACTGTTATCCATAAAATTAATCCGAAGGCTTTGGAATGCAATAAAAGGACCTTGACAGTATTTGTGAAGAATTTGCTTATTTATTCCATTTGTCCCCCCCCCCCTCCAATACCTCACATGCGCTCCTACGCGGAAAACGTTGGCATTGGGAAGCGCGAATTGTGTAATTTTTAATCAGAAGTTAAGGGATTTATCATAAACAGTATATATTATTAAGATAAGTTTTTATTTTTGTTTATTATTTTATATATGACAACCCCATGGAGTCACCTGTAATTATTAAGCTTGTTGTTAACTTAGCATTGTTAAAACAATCAATAAATACATCGTGCAATACTGATATATTTATGTGTATTATATCAGAGTAAAACGTGTATTTCATGTTTTATTATGCCTACAATGTTTTTTTTTTTGTTCACTTTCAGTAAATTAATATTTTTTTAAGAAAAATAATCTTTTGTTTTCTTTTTTCAATAAGCTCGCCTCCCCCTTGTAGAATTATCATGTCTCCATAGGGGGCGTGCCCCACCGTTTGAGAATCGCTGCTCTACGTGATTTATTTCAACACTTCTAAATTGTAAGCAAGCTTATATTTTAACTATTTTAATGTTTCAAAACTCAAGTTTTGTTCAAGATATATGAAAGAAGTTTAGATCCAACGATTTTGCACATTATATTAAAACAATTTACCTTTAACGTTCTTGGAAGGAAATGAAAAATTTTAAATTACAAGTATTTTTAAGTAAAAAAATAAGAAAAATGTTAAATCACAATATTAAGCATATGAATGTGCGGATATGTTTTAATTTGATAACTAAAATTAAAACACAATCAAAGAGTTCACTATCAAGAATACACAAAACACCTCATTTCTAATGAATAAATTCCTCAAGGCTAGATTATTTCTTTAGATTCGACTTACTATAAGAACCATGAATTTTCAAAGCATAAGTTTTCATTTAGACTCTTTTTGAAGTGTGTTTCAATGCATTGTAAGTATTTCAAATGTTCCTTTTCTTATTTTATACTGTCTCAAAGTGAGATTGTCCACCGTATATCAAACTAGAAATCCGTTACAAACCAAAATTCGGTAAATAATGATCTCATTTATTTACTAAACTCCTTTTTACATTTAAATTATTTATATACTTCAAAATTTTAAGGTTTAGTTAACAAAATTTAAAATATGAAAATTTTAGAACCTTTTTTTACATTTTTAAAATTTGGCTTAATTTGATGCAATTTTTTGTTCTTTTAAATAAACGAAAAATTTTATGCGTGTATGTTTTCAATATAAAAATGTCGATGTAAAGTTTTCAAGGTATTATTTCCATTTGGAAAAAAAGTAGACTTTTCACAATAAATTCTTATTTATTTAAAAGTGGTAAAATTCACTTTCCAACAATCATTTTAATATTCAAAATTACTAATATTAATATAAGCAATTGTTATTTGTTTCTAACGCCTGTGTTATTTGGGGGAAAATTGAAAAAGAAAGGAGGTGGGGTATCTGTATAAAATAACTTTATATATTGATAATCATTTTTAAAAAATTTTAAAACATGATTTTTTGTTTAAAACCTTATGCTCATATTTATATATATGTTTTAAGGTATTCGCTTTTTTAAAAAAAAAAATTGAGATATGGGGATTTTTTGTGGTTTTTAGATTTATTTTGTACATTTTAAGAAAAAAATGCTAAAATTAATAAAAGAAAAAGAAATTGTTTTTACTAAAATGGGGGGGGGGATATGGTAAAAATTTACAAAAAATTACATAAATGGGGCCCATTCTGTACAAAAGATTTATAAACAAATTCTCAGTTTTTCAATTCTAATGTGTTGTTCAGCTATTCATTTTTGAAATGACCTTCAGGATAAGAGATACTTTAATTTTTACAGAAACTAGAGTACTTTATCTTAGTTTTTATATGAAATTGCTTAAAAAAATTGTGATTATATTCACATAAGGGACTGTAATTTATGTTATAAAAATCTGATAAATCTGAAAGTTAAAACACTTCTTCTATTATACAGAAAATACACAAAATGTTTCAGTTAATTATTTTCAAAACTCTGAGAAATCGCTGTCCCCGCTTGAGCATTTAAAAAAAATACATTTCGACGAAAACGCATTTTAAATTATGGCACCTTGCTTACAATAGTGCATCTGCCTTTACTAAAACACTTGAGTTTTTGTTCTAGAATGGAAAGTAATAAACTTGGTATTTTTATAAAGCCAATAAGATGGCCTATAAAATAAAATCATTAAAAAATTTGTCAATTTTTGACAAAATTCACAATTTTAGGGTAGTCGGATACCTGAATGTAGTCAAATCAATTCCATTAACTTCACAAACACTATTTTAGTCTTCTGCTAGTAGATATTTTTTTTTTACTCTTCGTATGTGCAATAAAATATTCATCTATAAATTGACACTATTAATTTTTAGTACGGGAGCTTGAATTACGCAAGTATTTAAAAAAACATCATTTTTAAAAATCTGAACAAGCTGTTAAGAAATTGAAATGTACATTTTTTGTTAAATTAGGTATGTGGAATATATACTTGTCATGATAATTTAGCAATATGATTAATATTTTCATGATTATAATAAAATTTAATATAATAGAAATTTGATTTATAATACAAAGTGTAAGAATGAATGACATGGAATGCACTAAAATAGTTTTCTATCGTATCAAAACACTTAATAGTTCATAAACTTAAATCATATGTTCTGAATTTAGTTATAAGTTATGAATATTGATAAATAATTTATTTAATTTATTTATTACTACTAATATGTGACAAGGGATTACATCAAATATGTACATCCATGCAGAATTTAAGTACATGAAATATTTTATAATTTTAAATAAAGTTATTAGTAGAATAGTTACTAATACTTTTACAGAAGTATTTTATAAGCTTAAAAATTAATATCAGGTATTATATTTTAAATTGTTCTTTTACTTTGAGTAACAATTGCTTCAGTTTGAAAAGGAGGTATAAAGGAGCTATTTCTGTGTAAATAAATAACATATGTCTAAGTTATGGTTTATTATTTATAATTTACGATTATTAAGGAAAAAGACATTATTATTTTAATGAGAAACATTAATAGTAATATAAATTGGTAATATTATATATTATTAATTCAAATATTTTTCCTAATATCTAATTATTTAATTAGGAAAAATATTTGAATTAAACTACAATATATAACTAAGGAAAAAACTGTCTCATCCAAAATCTATTCCCATTTGCCTATAAGTTAATTAATAAATATATATTAATGGAAAACATTTGTAATTTGATAATAATCATATTTACATACATTTTACTTTGCAGCTTACAAAAATAAAAGACTGATGAATAAATAGCATGTTTTGTTCTATATCACAAATATATTTTCTTTTAATAAGAGTTCACTTTACTGTTGCTGTCACAACAGCTATTTGATATTCTGCTGCTAATTGTTTTTATGATATTTTTACTCCACGTTTCTCAAACTGTGGGATCCCCCCCCCCTAGAGGACGTGATAACTCTAAGAGGGGGGGCACGAGCATACTCGTCGAACACAAAAGATTATTTTGAAAAAAATATTAATTTGCTGAAAGTAAACAGACAAAATACATTCTGACATAATAAAAAATAAAATTAACTTTTACACCGATGTAATACATTTATAAATATATCAGTACTGAGCAATGTATTTTATAATTAATTTAACAATACTAAGTTAAGAACAACTTAATAATTACCAGTGACCCCATGGGTTTGTCAGATATAAAACTATGTACAAAAATTAACACTTATCTTGATCATTTGTACAGCTTATAAATAATATCTTAACTGTGGTTTAAAAGTCACGCGATTTGCTCCCCAATGCTTCCATTTTCAACGTAGATGCGCGTATGGGATGTATTGCATGAGGGGGGGGGGATAAATAAGCAAATCCTGTGATATAAGTAAATCTTCCGCAAACACTGTCAAAGTCCTTTTATTGCATTCCAAAGCCTTCGGAATAATTTTATGGATAGCAGTGCTCAGAAAAGATCGTACTTCGGACCGACTTATATATACGTCTGGGGCAATTATCGCTTTAGTTGAGAGAGACGTTTATATACGTCGGTGCCACTTAAGAGGTTAAAGTCGTATTGTAACTTCAGCGTCAAAGTATAGTATTTTTGAATTCAATGCATTGTTATTTGTATGGGGAGGGGCGATGAAAATTATGATTGAATATTGGGTCACAAATAATGAAAGTTTGAGAAGCTCTATTTTGCTCTAATCTGTGGAAAAAAATATTAGTCCTCCAACTATTATAGGCTTTTGTACCAGTATAGGTGCTTAATTTTTGAGAATATCGAAACTAAATGAATGGGTTTAAATTTCTGACGATCACATTATAAATATAATCATGAGTTTTCCATTAAATTCAAAGTTAACCTTGGCCTTGTAAGTCCTCATGTACTTATAAAATACAGATATGATTTCAAATTTGACTAGTGAGTAACTATCCCGAAGTATTAAGATTCCTCAAAAAGTTTATTAAAATTAAAATAAAATTATGATATGTGGGTTATTTAAGCCAAAAGCATTTTGTTTCCTTATGCGTTATAATTTTAAACTAATATGTGTTTTTCGAAATAGCTTTTTTGTAAAAATTAAAAGTTTCAGTAGTGAGACGATAGAACTGATTGACGGGAAACAAGATTGCATTTATTATGTGACGTCATAGTCACATAAATTCATGAACTGATTGGTTTGAGATATAATTATTGTCTTTATTATGTAATTAGACAGTCGTGTGGATTTAGCCCATTGGGTTATGATTGAATTGTACAATTATATTAATCTATGTGCATAACAACAAAAGTACGTTATTCATCTCATGTCATTTTTAACACCATGCTATTTTTTTCTGATATTAACAAAACATTTTTTCCATGCCATCATTCCATACTTTTCTAGGATTTTTAATCCTTCACTTGTTATAAAACTTTTTTCCAAAGCTAAAAAAACAGGAGGTACTTTAATATTATAAAATTTAAAAGATATTTCTATAACGTTAAAATTACTATAAACCCTCCTTTAAGCTTAATGTAATTTTCATCCTGCCTATTCCCGTGAAATGAAAGTAAGTTTCAACTAACAGTGTGTGTGTGTGTGTATTATTAATCTTTATTACAACACTACTTTATTACCCTCTGAAATACTCTATTTAGAAAACAAAACCGAAACAAATGCTAAAGATTAAAATACATAATTTGAACTTTGGACACACAGAAGAATCTGTAGTATTTATTGCATTGTAAAAGGAAAACTTTTATTTGGGGGGGGGGAGTGAACTTTAACTAATATTATAGCTAGCTATTTATCCCCTTTTTAATATTGAGTGAAGTTTTATGGAATATAATGGAAAGAAGCTTTGAATCCATTATTATAAAAAGGCTACACATCTTAAAAAAAGCATTAGATCATACTCGACTCAACGAACAATAAACCAGGTATTGTCAGATTCACTGATCTAAATAAAAGTTCAAAACTTGATAAATAAAGGTCTATTAGTCGCAAAACGAAGAATCAAAAAATATTTACGCTAATATTACAATAAAATAATAATATTACATTACATCAAAATTAAAACTATATCAAAATATTAAGAATACTTTTGTAATTTTCTGTACTATAACTGCAATGCAGAATTAATAAATAATTTCTAAGCTTTTTTTATAAAGCTATAATATCTCCACAAATTATTTAAATGAGAATATATATATAAAATATAATTTACAGAAAAATGAACACAAATATTTGTTCTCTGTTGGACTGACTTTTTAATGTATATTAACGTCAGACTTTTTGAAACTGCATTGGGTCTATTAGTGATGGATTTTGTAATTTTGATCCTTGCTCAATGACGCGAACGGCACTTAAGCTACCAATCTGTTCTCAAAATTTTCTAAAACCAGCATAGTATTTAATCCAATTATAGAGCATTAAACCAATCTATATATAGAAATGTTGTTGTTATTGCCACCTGTTTGATGGTGTCAGATTGAGGCTCACGAAATTCATCGTGGCCAAAGGGCTAGATGTACGTCTATCGTTACCTATAGCTTTGAGCACCACACATGTGTTATGGAACGTTTGGTTCTACAAGGTTAAAGTACAAAAATTTGCTCAAGGAATTCAAAGAACAATTATTTATTCCATTAGGCTTAGCTGCGCTCACATCAAAACATTGCAACTAGTCTGATGCCAAAATACAGACTGTTGCCAATCCGGTAAACTAAAGAATGTTACAAGGAAATTGCTTCCCGATTTACAATATAAATACATAGTATAAATATAAATATTAAATTACATAAAATACAAATTCCTAATATTACAAATGCATAAATAAAAAATTATAAAATCCATTTAAAAAATTAATTATTTTACAAATTATAATGTTTTATAGATTTATTACATTTCTGTTTGTTTATTAACTCATTTGGCTTGAGCGGCCATTAGTTGGCAACGAGTTGAATAATATTTGTCTCAACACATGTGACCATTTGTTCAGTACCATTTGGCTTAGCTCCATTCAATTTTGAGGAACAACACTCTGAAGGTGGCCAGGGACCTCTCACCTCTCTTTCCCTTCCACTAACCTCACGAGAGGACTTGTTTAGAGTACCCCTATGCAGCAACAAAGCACTATACATTCACAAACATTCAACCCTTTTTCGAGATTCGGACCCAAGTCTTACGGGACAGCATTCGGCGTCACTAACCACTATACCGGATGGGCGGCTTAGTCCTGGAAATAAAAATATTAACCTATTAAATTACAAAATTAGTGCTCTAGAAAGAAAATATCTGCTAAAATACTGAAATAAAAAAGTAGTAAATGTAGATGACGCATTCTAAAAATTACTCTTTATTTTCCATTTTGCAGAAATTATAAAATTTTCAACCAAGTCACAACAAAAAGAAAATTCAAGCATTTTCACAACAATAATTATTAATTTTTTTTTACCTTACGTCTATAAAAGTACTTATTTCTTAATTCCCTACCCAAATCATTCTTAATTGCTAGACTTAAGTCATGGCAGATTTCTAAATTTAGAAGAAACAAAGTGTAGAAATTCTACTGTTAATTCTAAAATCAACCGATTCACAGAATGCTTAATTAAAATTTTAATGATCGCCAAAACTTGTCGAAACTAATGCTTACAATTCTCTTGTGACAACATATATTGGTCTTTTAAACCTTCAGAATCCGGGATTAGTCAATCTAACTATTCTCATCAACCGAAATATCAGGAAAAGGAACGAGAAATTTATTCAAAGTCCTATTCTCCGAGAAGATTCTTGGAGCAAATTTTAATTAACTCAGTTCGAAAGACCGTGATGCTATTCCACGCGCGAATCCGTCGTAAATCGAATTTCTGCTTTTACTATGATTACCCATTGTTCTTTTAAAAGGTGACAGGAATTGTAGAAGCGTAAAATCAATTTCCTCAATCTCTTTTCGCAATATGTGGAGCAATTTTTCGGTGTATTACGAAGCAAGTTTAAGTGAATGTAGTCTGTAATTGTCTTCAACTTAGATTGTGAATTTAATATTCAATTTATGTTGTGTAGTAGATTGAATCTTGCGAGAAGTACTTTCTTAAGCTATGATGGCTTGGATGTAGATTATTTAATTTCAACTTCTGTTCCTAATCTGGCAATTGAATTTCTGTGCTATTTTTAAATAATGGTAAAGAAAATGGTTTAAAATGAATATGCATTATAGTTTTAGAGTACTAACAAATACTAATAGTAAGATAAAATCATTTTAGAAAAAAAATAAAATTTAAAAAACCGAATGAAGTTGGTTGTAACTTAGATTTATATGCTTTTATTTTTAACCCCCTCCCCCTTAATTGTCGATTAAAAGTCCTCGATTCACTCTTCAGTGACATTGTTTTTCACTTATGCATGCTTATGTGGTGTATCGGGGGAGAAAAAGGAGCATAAATAAGCAATTTTTTCTCTGAAATAAGTAAATCCTTCGCAAACACTGTCAAGGTCCTTTTATTGCAATCCAAAGCCTTAGGTATAGTTTTACTGATTGCAGCGCAAAGAAAAGAATCATATTTTGGAAAGACGTATATATACGTCTTAGCGCCCAAAGCGGTGGTTGAGTTAGACGGATATATACACCAACGGTAGTTATGGGGTTAATATTCAGGGTGATTTATTCTATTTTCGATTATTTATATTCGATTCATTTCAAAATGAAGAAAATGATTCTAAAGAAAAACGAAAAAAATTCGAGGATAATTCTTGGATTATTGATTTTAAACACTAGTTATTTCAATTGTAAAATAATATAGTATTTTTCACTTTGCTCTAACAGAATTTTCTCTATTTTTCTTTTTTAAAAATTATAAATTGATTATAACAAACATTTTTATAAAAAGAAATTTTTTAAACTAAATTCTATTTTTTTTGTCATGTTATCTATTTGCAATGGTAGAAATAATGCAATTTTATTCGATAAATCAAATACACTTTTAATAAAATTAATGAAAGATTTTAAATGCTATGTAGATTTATGTTTAATTTATGTACTTTTACGATCAGTTCTGTAATTATTTTGAAATGTTGCTTCACTAAACTCAGTGGCAGTGACGCAACAGCCTATGAGGTCTTATCCTATTACGCCCAACTTAGTTTTCATGACCTTGGGCACTGAGGTGCGTGAGCAGATATTCAATCTAAGCAGGTGGTCAATCTGACATGAAATCCCCAGTGTTTAGTTCCAAGAAAGCTTGGTGTTCATTTATCGGCCAACTGAAGGGATGAAAGGCTGAGTCGACCTTGTCCAGCTCGAGGTTTGAACCCAGATAACGCGGAAGCGTGATACACTACTGATCAGCTACTGAGCTTCAGAAATGTTGCTAAAACTCTTATTTATAAAGTAAACTAATTTTTATTTAATTATAAGGATTTCAAATGATGATCATTTAGGTATTAATAGACTATAAATATATAAAATGCAAATTCTTTAAAATTAAAAAAAATTATTAGTGTCAATTATAGTATTAAAATAATGGCCAATTTATATGGGGACAGAGTGTAAAAGCAGCTTCTTCAATTCTCTGAAATACAGAAGACGAAATAAATTTTTAGTGACGAAAGAAAATCGTAAGAAAAGCATTCCACTCTGTGATTTTTATTAAATCTATAAGTTCTTACTATTGCATTATCATCTTATTACGTAACACTTTCAACCCAAGAAATTATTTTCATTAACAAGTAAACGTAGTCTTCTGGAATTTGGCAGAAACATTATGTAAAATGAATGCCCGACAGAATAATCAATATAGCTAAGAATTATATTTTCAAAACTTTAAAGTATAAGTTTATAGAAGCATGATATATTTGTCCTCTCTAGACGTTTAATAATACTTTAAAAAAGAGAGTCGTTTCGAAAGAAAAAAATGTTCTGTTAAAATAATGGACTTATATATATAAGAAAGAGTTTCTTGTGTATTTCACAAGATTAAAGATCAAAGTATATATCAGTGATTCTATTTTAACCGACGTTGGCTATTGACATAAGAAATCGAATTTTTTGTTAAAGCAGCTGGATTGGGAATAGTGATCACGTGTATTTCCTTTTGGATTTTTTTCCCAAAAGCTGGAAAGGTTTAACAAATTAAGGCATAATTTTAACTCTTGGAATTTTATTTTTTAATGTATTTCGCTTTTAGTGTTTTCATCATTAAAATTACACTAACTACTTATTTGTTTTATTTTTTTGTTTCTAGTATTGCATATTAGCCACCCATTCGGTTATAGTGGTTAGTGATGCTGACTGTGGTGCCGTAGGTCCTGGGTTCGAATCCACGAGAAGGCATGTGTTGTAATCTTTCCTTTGTGTCGTAAGCCCCCGTGTGATACATTGTGGATTGCCCAGTGTTTATAAATGTTCTCAATAAAAAAATATTTCATATTGATCAATGAGTCATTGCTTCAAGTATACTCTGTGAATCAACAGTCACAAACCATAAAAGACAGCAGGCCTGCAGGTACCATCATGATAGAAAAATGCCACTTAAAATACAACGGTGAAAAGATTGATGTAACGGCTTTCTTCGACTTGTGGAATACGAAATTAGCATTTTAACTTTTATAGCTGGCAATATCTACCTCGATATTGATGGAAAAATTATTTTAATATACTCTTAAGGTCTAGTGAAACAACTTCAATCAATGCTTCCAAAGTTCATCCGGCATAGAAGAGGATGGTACTTGTTGGAACAATTGTTTTCCAGTCATCAAACACATTTGTATTCAGCGAATTCCTATTAGCCTCATTGAGGATTTATGACATCTAAATTTTGCACCAATTTTCAGAATGCAATTCGTTATCTTTATAGGCCACAATGTTTTATATATGAAAACATGTCTCAAAAACTTCCCACTCAAAGAAAACTGTACTTCAAACACTTTTCTGTGTGTTTTAAAAATACTTTGAAAAGTTCGTACTAGAGCAGATTATTCGCAAGTACATTGCAATGTTAATCATTTGCATGTGATTCGCATCTACACATTAGTGAAAATGTTACTCCTTTTGGATACTTCCTTTATAGTACTTCATTTTGAATGGCCAGTAATGTGGTATAAAAAATTTCAACGTTTTAATTAATTCATTTACATGATGCACTTTACAGTTATTCCTAGTACACCATGTTAACATCGTATATGGTTCTCTGTCATATTTTGTAAGATCATAATAAGTGAAACTGAATGAATTTAATAATCTGACTTAGAACTTTTTTCCTTAATCCCAGAGCATTTTATAAATTATAAAATTTTTTAGACTTACCTGGCCATTAAATTAATGTTATTTTAAAGGTTAAGCATTTAACGTATGTAGTAACGTAACGTACAGTGAATGAGTGTTTATTAACGTCGTTAATAAAGCAACACGAGGGCTTTGACAACAGACTTCGGAATTCTGAACCATGGTCAAGTGACGAGGACAACACCTAACTGGTACTCACATTTTCAAAACTCCACACTATTTCAACAAGAGGATTCTTTGAGCCTCGACAGATTTAACATGCATAATTCCCCTCTTCTTGACCGACTTTCAATGGCACAGGGTCTCATAACACGCTGGCCACGAGTGAGTGACCATAACCAATACGCAACCGGGTCTACCTTAAGCATATTTGAATTAAATAAATAGATAAATGTAAGAGTTATTCGATTTCCTAATGAAAAAAAATACAATAGTGTTTTATAAGATCTGTTTTTAAAATTCAGTGCTCGGTTGAATTCTATTTCAGTGAATACCTTTATTTATTGATAAGTGTGAGAACTATAGTCACCATATTGAATATATCCAATATTCAATATGGTGATATGAACATATGTTCAAAACAAGATGTCAATCTACTTTTTTGCACCAATATTTTTCTCCATCACCAAAAGCGTAAACTGAACTAAGACTTACCCTGTATTCTCTCAAAAACAACATGAGAATTGATGGACGATAAAAGTAGGGAAGTAATGGAAATAAAGTTCCAAAGAGAAATTATTTATAGCATATCTATAAATCAGTCTCTCCACGCAGTCTATAATGTCAGTCTTTTTGTTTTTGTTTTTGTTAAACTATAATATATTATATAAGAAAACCTTAGAAGAGAGAAGGTTTTTCAATACTTCTGAAACACTGTTTTAAACTTAAAATTTTACAAAAGCGAATGGATAATGTAATCAGACTAATAGCATTTTGATTAAGATTTATTGTAGTACTAGTTTTGTTTAACATTTCAATTTCAGAAAATCAAATAAATAGTGCGAGAACTTGCTTATGCTTTTAATAATGTATCACACTACTGATGTTTGTTTTATCTTTTTGTTTCTAATGCATAATTCCCTATACCAAATTTTGAAACTTTCAGTGAGATAAGTAACTTTTCAGAGCGTAATAAAACTATTTTAGGTAACACTTATTCTTCAAGAAACTTTTTAATGTAATATGTTACTATTTTTACTTTAATGTCTTAAAATGTTTTACGAACAGAAATCCTTTACTTTTAAATGTTTTTTTCTGCTTTGAATTTCAAATGTTTTCCGACAATCAAAAATTCCATTGAAAAATAAAAGTCATATCTTATTTACTCATGTTTTAAGACATGCAAGGTTCTAGTTTGGAATTCACAGTTTGAGCAAATATTACAGTGTTGTTTTAAAATCAGTACGTGGGAAGTATCACGTATCGTAAATAACATACATTACACTATTTATTAAATATGAGAAGTATATTTGTCTAAAAAACTTGATATTCTCTCCGATTTTTTTTGAAAAAAACATCTCTACTTTTTCCATTTTCCCTGATATTGCAATTGTCAAAAAATATGTTTTTTATTTAAAAGCACAAGAAATTCATCAAACAAGGAATTTACTATTTAAATACATGATGTGCTATTCTTCGTCGATTCAACAATATTAGCAATTAATAATAGTTTAGTAATAGTTAAGCAATAATCATGCCTCATTTGTTTATGGAATATTTTTAAAGAAGTTTCTTTATATTTCACTTATTAAGCATATTAACTTGTATACAATTGCGTATTATAATAAATATTTTTTCAGTCTTAAAATTTTTCTTAGATCTGCAAAATGAATTGTTCGTGAACTCCAAATATACTCAGCTAAAAATAGCTGTTTAATTTAACAATTCCTGTAGAACTTGAAAATTCAGTTAATAATTTTTATAAATGACATTTTGTATGCTATAAGTGAACTAACTCATTACAGAGTTTTATAAATGAATTGCAATTTCTTATTTATAAAATTGCTTACTAAATTATTTGAAAAAAAAACAATAACATGTGGAACACTATTTCGAAAAATGTAATACGCAACTACTTTTTGTAAAACGCTTTTGAATTTAATTTAAAATATGGAATTTTATCACAACATAAACCAAGAAAAATAATGTAAATTTGAGAATAAATGTGAAACATTATTTGAAATTAAGATCAGAAAGATGAATATTAAATACATTTTTGCATTAGAAATGAAATTTTGAAATATTATAGGATTTATACAATATTTCATTGAAATAAAAAAAGTAAAATTTCCACAAAAAGAAGCTCTTGAAACGACGAATTTGGAAACAAGAGCCTTAACCTTTAAGCAAAAAGAAACAAATGAAGTATCTCTCTCTCTTTATGCTACCTGCACAAAATAAAATAAAACATTTGACTTGGCACATGGTGATGAATTTATTTACTATTCTCATTCCTACTCGGCATAGAATGAATTTTTTTATATCCTTACACGAGTTCTTCAACACATCTAATAATCCATGTATAAAGGTATAATTGAAATAAATAAACAGTGTTCAACAAACAAAAACCATGAAGCAACTGCTATATACAACGTCATGGTCTGAGGGTGCTAAAGCATTTGCTTTTCAGCTTTTAGAATGTCAACAAATCATATTTTGCGTAATCCAGCTGCACTGTTATGTCTACGTTTCACAATGAATGTGTCCTTCAGTAAGGCGTGGGTTTGCGATAGCAGCTGGTAGGTAGAAAACACTAGCAACGGCTGGATAAATGTTGCTCAAAATCTCTTTACTTTCTTTCCATACATAGTAAGAAATGAAGACGGGAGATGCTTTAAAGATAAGTGTCTACATTGATGGATAAATCAATTTATTTCAAGTTGTTGCGCATTCCATAAATTCACGTTGAAAAAGCAACGGTGAATAAAGTTACGATTCTCACATTTCGGTTATAAACAAAATTCATGTGCGAGTTTTTACTATTGTTCTATTGTTCAGACCTATGAAAAATTCTTTTTATACCTGAAAAGGCATAAGATTTTTGGGATAAAATCATAATTATTATATTATAAAAAAAGAATAGTGTTAGCTAGCAAACGTTTAAATGTGTAAGTTGACAAAAGAGCAATAAACTTGTCTAACTTAAGAAACACAATTGTAAATACGTACTTCATATATTTAGCACTCTAAGATATATTTTAGAAAAAAAAAATTAACTAAATAAAATATATTGAATTTAAAACATTTACAGAGTAAAATAATTTGTAATACTTATTGTTATTTTATTTTAAAGAATAACTACATTCATTTCTAATAAACTATAGAGAATAACTAATAAACTTAGATGAATCTATCATAAATTTACGAGCAGAACTGCAAACTTCCTGTAAATTTGAGCGCATCAAGCAAAAATGTACATAAATTACGTACAAAAACTTTTCACTGCTTTCGGCATTATTATTTGAGTTCTGCGTTATTTTTTCTCAAAAAATATTATTATTACTTGAATTAATCGTTATTCTTAGCTGTCGATCTTATAAAGTTTCATTCATTTTTCTTTTTATTTTGTTAATTATTTTAACATAAATATTGTTGCATTCTTGTCAATTTTTACAATAACATAGAATGCTGAATTTTTTACAAAAAAAAAAAAAACCTTTACATTCGAAAATCAAAAGAATTCAATCAAAATACCACAATATTTCTCTTTAATTTACATTAAATAAAAATAGTATAATATTTTTTAATTCGAATCCTGATAATAAAATTATTTCTAACATAGTTTTCAACCCTATAAAAACAGAAAAGTGAAATGATTCTTGCGATACTCTCAAAAAATAGTCTTTATTGATATAAAAAGAAAATTTGTCTCTTTGAAATGTCTCAGAAGAGCAAAGACAAAGTGCTCGTTAGTTGCAAGTCTGTTGCTTCTGCATTCTTCTGTTTCTTTTTTTCTTTTTCTTTTCTTTTATTTTATTTATTTATTTATTTATTTTTGTTGCTTTTTTACACGAAAACGAATAATAACCAATCAATAAAAATAAAGACCTATTTGTTTTAGAAAAAAGAAGACAATATTATTTAATACTGATTGGCAACTCTATTATATACGTATATAAAAATTTAGCAATTTGAAAAAAACTTGAAGCTAAAAAAGATTTTATACTTGTTTCACAGTAGTTTCCTTGAGAGTTTAAAAAGTAAGCGTAAGAGGCATATATTTGTTTTACAATTTATGTCTTTGGCTGTTAAAAGTAATTCAATTTCTAAATAATCCCATAACCTTACAGTTAATCCTTTATTTTTTTCTGAAGCTATTATAAAATGTATCAAACATTCATACTTTAAAAGTATATTATATGCTAGAGTAACTCATTATTGTTTATTCAAACATGAAGCTGAAATTAATTCTAATTGTATGCCGTTGTCACAAGTGACGAGGACGGTGCGAAACATTACTTCACGAAAGAATTAACTTGCATCAGCCATTCTAAGCGGGTCTTGAAGACAATTGAGGTGACACCTCATTTTCCAAATTTTTACACTTCGCCAATATGAGTACTTTTAGTCTACAAATTTGACGCCTTTATACGCAATAGATATTTAGTGGCATTATAATTCGATCTCATGGCTTGACAATAACAAGTATGTCTCGTGTTTACGTTCGTGATCACATGACAATTAAATATCAATTTCGATAGTACATTTCAAGCTGGTTACCACATTCTAAGATATCAAGCTCGAAATTTTACCATTGTTATTTTTTTCTGTCACAATAGTTTTGTAACTATTCGTATTTTGGAGAATCAGATTTTTAACTAATTCTGTATTTACATTATTGCTAAAAATTATTCAGAAACTTGTTAAATCTTCTAAAACATTGCTATAGGGAAAAATGGCAAGTTTCTTAACAATTTGCGATATTTATATATATATTCTTTAGCAAACACACATATTTTTTTTTAAAAAAACTATTTGTATATTAAAAATAAATTTTATGTTTTTATGGTGGATTTTTTTTTTTTTGTTGAATTTTTCTTAAAAAATTAGTTTTTATCTTACAATAAGTTCCCCTGTAACATACTAAATTTCATTTACTTTAATATTAAATACATGTATACATATATATGCATATATATATATATATACACACACACACATATATATATATATATATATATATATATATATGAAATAATTTTGGAGTATCGTAATTCGGCTAGTGGGAAGCATTCCTGATTTAGATCATTATTTATGATGGTTGATGTTTTCTTTTGATGAGATTGACGAGGCAGTCCTGTGATTATTTAAATCTGTTTTATTACACATCTTAAAACACATAAGCATGTTAAACATACAGCAGGAATGGACGACACAATACATAAAAAAAAAACGAATGCACAATGAGCTGCAGCCGGCTACATGTTGAAGGCAGACAAATACAGAAGAGAAAAAGAGACGGTCTCCAGGAATCTCGCTGTGTATATAGTCGGCTCAAATCACACGATCTGAGTAGGTGGATAGATGTTGTTCAAAATACTCTCGTTAGGTGAATGGTTAACTTATTACTAAAATGTTGGTCCTGAAGGGATGGACCATAGGTAATTAAAAGTTATTAAGAATAATTAATGGGGATTATTACATATATATGTAATGACTTCTTCTAACTCTCTTTTACTTTACCCGTTAAATTATTTCCTAGTTCTTTCGCCCAAGACTGTTATAGTCTTAATCTAATTGCTCGCGCGCATAATCTTAATCTTAATCTAATTGCTCGCACGCATTTGCATCCAATCACGACTCCTGTTACAAAAGAGCCGTACGACCTTCACCGCCAGTCTAAAAACTCGGAGCACACGGTTACGCGCGTCCCTCTTCTCACTTGCCATCATATAGTGTGCTGCAGCTAGTGTTTGTGTATTGTATTGGGTGTGTGTGTATATGTCTATTTGTCAGTACGTCCATCTAAATGTCTTCCATGTTAAGTGTTTAATAAAGAAGAATAACTGTTCGAAGACTGTTTCCTCCATAATAATGAACAGGCATCATCAACCCTCATAAATAGTAACCTTATAAGAAAAAACCAACACCGGACACGCTGTGAAAAATCCTTTACTAAATCCGACAACATCTATTATATATATATATATATATATATATATATACTAGTCAAAACAGTAAGAAATATTAGCCACAGTAGTACAATAGTAAACACTTGGCCTTAGGAACCAAGATTGCAGGATTAAACATGCTTATATATTTATATACAGGATGATTCTCTACCAAACGGACAAACTGGTAAGCTGTGTAGGGGTTACATAGACTCCTCAGAATCACACAGGAATGCACAGTCGCAAATCCCGTAGTTGTGAGTTACAGTGCAAAGAAGCAGAAATAAATTATAGTTTTAAAAAACTAAAAAAACACGCTTTTATAGTGAATTGAACAAAAAAGTAAAAGTATAATTCTTAATGTAAGAATAAAATGATTAACGAGAAAATTAATGTCATTGAGGTAAAAGTGTGGGGTGCTCAATATTAATTGTTATAATTTCTTACTAGTTCTATTCCGAAATGCTGAGTTAGTGTAAAAATGCAGTGCAAAGCACCCCACGCTTTTATCCCAATGACATTAATTTTCTCGTTAATCATTTTATTCTTACAATAAGAATTATATTTTTACTTTTTTGTTCGATTCACTATAAAAACGTGTGTTTTTTGGGTTGTTTTTTTTTTAAACTATAATTTATTTTTCATTTTTTAATTCGATTCACAATAAAATTATGTTTTTTTAGTTTTTTAAACTATCATTTATTCACTGTTGAACTTATCCTTGAGTTAGATATTTGGAGCCGGAATCACGTGGCTGCTGAAATAAGACTTGCTCTTCAATGGATATTAATTAACGGGTCTGAAAGGTTTTTATTCCGTCCGTTTACGCGGCCTCGGATGAATCCCGTATCGTTATATTTCAAAGGTTCCGTCTCTATAGATACAGGTCAATCTAATAAAAGTGTTTTAAGAAGAAAATAGTGTCATTCGTATTATATCACCTTTTAAACGTATTGCTATTATGTTAATTCGTATCATCACTTCTAAACGTATTGCTTTATAAAAATAAAAAATATATATTTAGCAGAGTTAGAACATAAATTATTTTTTTTCACATGCAAATGTCTTTTTTTTTTAAATTTCCATTTTCAGAAAGCTGGACAATGGTTTGAACTATGGTAAGAAATTTCTGACGCACCCACCTCCCCTTACTCACATAAAGAACACTTTTTTTTGTTTGTTTTATTTCTATTAACCACAAGTGTATTCAATTTTAGGGTTACACCTTAATCTTTTAGTAGCTAAATATGGAAGTGGTAAATGGAATTAGACGCCAAATCAGGAAATCGATATTCCTGATGATCCTGACAGGATAATGAAACAAAATTATGAAATTATTGTATTGTCATCGGTCCTTGACAAGCGTGCAAAATTTCGAATTAATCTAACCTTTTAAAGTGGGTTAAAATTGAATTCAAAGATTCCGTTACATACAAGTGAAACTTATAAAAGCGTGTTAAAAAAAAAAGAACAGAAATAGCAACACATTAATAGTTCAGAAACCACTATATTGAAATTTTGTACAACAACAGGTTTTCGAAAAAGCAAACTTCTTCCGGGGTCACATGAAAGGTTTGGTGCCTTCCTTCAATTGAAAACCTCATTGCTCAAATATCTGTAATTGTCAAGAGTATATGTGGCATGCTAGAAATCTTCCAGAATGTAAGGAATCATACGAGGTTCCATTGTCAGACCTGCCAGACGACTTCTTGTAGGAGTTTTAATACCTGTTGCAGAGCAACTTTCAATAACATTTTTTCTGTTCCATTAATGTGTTGTTGTTTTTGTTCTGTTTCTCTGCTTCTTTGCACCATTGCTCGCAAATAAAGCATTTGCGACCCTAAATTTTCATGTGATTCCGAGTAGTCTCTAGACCCCCTACATAACAAACCAGTTTGTAGATCTGGTAGCGAATCACCCCGTACATACATTATACATTGTTTAAAAATCTCTACATATAGTGGAGTTAAAGAGGTTTATTAACCAAAAGCTGAAATCTATTTTTAAGGTAAAATACAGTAATTCATCAATTAATAATATACTCATAATAATAATGCATATATTCAAAGTAATAATATATTTGGTAAAAAAAATTTCGAATTCCTTCCGTTAAGGAAAACTTAATGTATAATATAATTTAAGCAGATTTAAAGATAGCATCACTGAATGATTAATACCTAGTTAAGGTATCCGTTTACCCTAAAATTGTGAATTTTGCCAAAAATAGACAAATTTTTTATGGTTTTATTTTATAGGCCATCTTATTAGCTTTATAAAAATACCAAGTTTATCATTTTCCGTTCACTAGAACAAAAACTACAAGTGTTTTAGCAAAAGCAGATGCCATTACTTTAAGCAAGAAGTCATATTTAAAACGCGTTTTACTCGAAATGTGATATTTTGAAAATAATCAAACGGAGTCAGCGATTGCTAAAAAAGTTTTGAAAATAATTAACTGAAATTTTTTGTGTAAGTTAAGGAAAATAGTATAAGTGTTTTAACCTTCATATGTATCAATCACTGTTTTATTACAAAATTTACAGTGCATTATGTGAGTATGATCACTGTTTTCTTAAGCAATTTCATATAATAACTGAGATAAAGTGCTCTAGTTTTTATAAAAATTAAATATCTCTTATCCTGAAGGTCATTTCGACAATGAATAATATAGCAATACATCAGAATTGAAAAATTGAAAATTTGCTTATAAACTTTTAATTCAGAATGGACCGCGTTTATATTATTTTTTGTAAATTTTTATTCATTTTTTCTAATTTTAATTGTAATAATTTCTTTTCTCTTCTTAACTATACCATATTTTTTCTTAAAATGTACTAAAAAAATCTAAAAACAACAACAAAATCTACATATCTCCATTTTTTTTTTTTTAAAAAGTTGTCGCAACCAGTCGGACACCTTAAGGCTCATATAAAAATAATAATTATTGAAGAAAATGTATGTTACATTTTTTCCAAAATATATTTTAAAAATGAAATAAATAACACGCTTCTGTGTTATTTGTAAGATTCATTCTGATACTTGATTAATGGTTTATATACTTAAAAATTACTAACTCATATTTGTTCATTTGTGTAAACTTATTTATACACAGTTCGTTTGTGTTAATATTTTACGTTTCGTAACGAAATATCTTTCTGTAATCAAATAATTATCCCTCTCGTATAATATTTATTTAAAGAACATATGTGTAACCTCTCGTTATTAAAGCTCTGCGTGCATTTCGAAGAAGCCCTTGTAGCGAATTTAAAGGCAGCATTCTAGAGGAAAGTTATTCCTATTTTCCATTACATAAATATAACAGTATGCATTCAAAATTCTATACATCACCAGATGTAAAGTATATATTGCTTTTCACACATAAATATCCTCGTATTATAGTTCGTAAAGAATATTTCCTTTAAATTGCTGTTTCATCCATTGTCTCTTTTGAAAGGAGAAAAATGTAGAATGTTTCTTATCTTATAGTTTGATTAACTGTGTTACAAATAAACTTCCCGCAAATTCAGAAATTCTAATACACTGATTAATAAATAAACGACTTTATAAGGTAAAGTTCGTGGTTGTGAGATTGTATTTAATCAAAGAATAACTTTTTAAAAGAGATCAAGAGGAGCTGAATCGCATTCTGAAACAATGCTTCATTACTTAATATTCTATTAAATAAAATACAATAAATATATAATAAAATAAATTTATATTTTAATAAAATAAAATAGTCTTTCATGCATTTGATTTGACTTATAGTCTGATAGTTAATCTTAGTTAAATATAGCTAATCTTTCACTTAACAAAAAAAATCTTATTTTAATGTTTTTTTCTTAAGAAATCAGAATGTATCGATTCTACATTATTTTTTTTAATATTTTTTGTAATCTTTTTCTCTAACTGAATTCCTAATCTTTAATCCATCAGAAATATGGTGTAGATATTCATAACAAAGCACATTTTATAATTCATCTTCGTTCTGAAAAAGACACCTTTCAGATATTTCGTATAGTAAAAGTTTGCTTACTAAATGCATTTACATTGTAAATTTTACGCTGCATCTTAAACTTTCAATATTTCTGAGCCAGTTTCCAATCAGAACTTTCATGCACTCCCACCCCCCTTCCTCCATACAGTAATAATGTATTGAAAGTAATAATAATGTATGTTGATGCACTAAAGCTACAATGCGATTTTAATTATTAACCGTACAAATTATCATGATAAGTATTAAATTTTGTATATGACAAGCTCATGGAAGTCTAGCAATTATAAAAAATTTTCTTAATTTAGAATTGGCAAATTAATGATCAAATACATTGTGCAGAACTAATACATTTATTATATTATATCAGTGCAAATGGTTGTTTTCTATTATGTCAGAATGCATTTTGTTTATCTTCATTTCAGTAATTTTGTAATTTTTTAAATCTTTTATTTTTGAATTTTCGCTATGCCCTCGCCTTACAGTTTGAGAAATTATTTAACAAACAAAATGTTTATCAAATATTATCAAATTAAAGGCTAAGATTCAAGAAACTGAAAAACAAGTTTATATGTCTTATCTGCACTAATTATTAATAATCATGGTTTGAAATAAAATAATTACAATTTTCTACTAAGTTATCAGATATATATTCTTTTCAAAATCCGTTGAAGTTTGGAATCAGATACTAAGTTAATTTGTGTTAAAAATTATTTTAAAATCTTAATCTCCGATATATATCTTTTGGAATTAGTATAAAATCAAAAAGTTTACAATATTTTATTTTTTATTTTCAAGACATTACCTTGCATATATTTTGTCTGAGCACCCGTTTCTCTTAAAGAATACATATTACACGTCAATGATACGCCATTTGCAAGTACCGCTGATATCTTCAGGATGTATGTGCATTATATAGAAGTTAGAAAATTACACCAAGTTTTGCAAGAACACGAATAATTATTTAACATAAAAATTAAAGGGGCAAGAAATAAATTTTACGGGACCATTCTCCTATTGTTTAAATACACTCTTCAGGGTATTTAAAATATAAAAAAATAGATACATAAAAAAGCCTAAATTCACTTAAAGAAAGACACTTATTACCCATCAAGAGGCAACATCTTGCAACTTTAGATTTTAAAACAATGACCACTTACCTAATACATTATAAAGAATGTTTTCCTCGTGGAAACAAAACCAAATGAATTATTTTAATATTATGAGATTCCATTCTTTAAAAAATATACCTATGAAGATTTTAGTAATATAGAAAAAAAATTATTTGCCAGAATATTAATGACATATATTTATACATGATAATTCAAATGAATATAGCGATTACAAACACCTTACAAAGGAACATATTAAGAACGAATACAAATTTTTAACATATCTATATATGAGCATGATTCATACAATTTTAATGGAACATCCGGCAGAGATATTAATTCTGAAGTGTGCTTGCGCTTAAAAAATATTTCCTGACAACTGTCAAACTTTCGTTGTACGATTTTTTGAAAGTAGGAAATGCATAGTCATGGCTCCATGGCCATATTTTTAGGGCATGAAAAGTCCATTTAAATCTCATGGCTTCTATCAATATTTACGTTTGCAGAATACAGGCATTAGTTAATCCATTCGCAAGTTTACCATTACCTCCTTTTCTGCAAAATTAACTGTGTGGTGATTATTTATGACAGCATTTGTCATTCGACCATTTCTTTATTAAGAAGTCCCTATGCCCCTATTTATTATTATCTCGTACGGTTCCTGATACTTGTATAGTGAGTGGAAAACGGTAGGAATATTTCTTATATAATCAAATCATTCCTGCACTTCAAAATCGTGCAAGTATGTCAAATAAAATATTTTTGAAAAATGGTATTTATCCGCGAATAACAAGTTGAATGAAGTAGCTGATGAAAATTCCTTTTCAGAAACCACAGAATTATCAGACATTCATCTCTAACAGACTAGATGCCCTCATCACAAGGCCTTAATATTAATGATTTCTAGTTTTTATGTTATCTGAAAAGTGTTGTGTACAGTTGTTTGATTGCAAACTTAGAGGAATTGCGGACACGCATTATACATCCCATTCAAATCACAACTGATACACTTCGAGCTAGTCTGAAAAGTGATTTTACAACATCAACCGGTCTGAAAAACGATGGACAACCCATTACGCATTTCCTTGGGAAATCTAAGGACAATTAAAACCACATCACTGCTTGCTTTTTAATTTTTTGTTCGCACAGGGATATTTCTATGCGGTGTGGTACCTGTCATTATGAATAGGCTTTGAACACAAAGAGCATCGTAAAAGCTAAATGACTTACAAGTTCTTTTTAGTACATTTAAGTTTCTCCACAAAAACCCATAAAAGTCATTACCTTGAAGGATTCAGTTGATTTAACCAAAAAATCATGCCTGGCGGAATTTTGTTTCTGATGTGAGATTGAGGCTTAATCCATATAAGTATTACTACTATTGACAAAATTTCAAATTATTATTTGCAAACTACCTTTGCTTCACTTATGATCGGGACAAATTACAAACAATTCTGGCCAGTGGTTCTTTTTTGAAAACTTTAATAAAGAAACTGTAATTGTGTAAGCAACCTGTTTTTTAAAAAGGTAAAACCATGTGATTAAAAATGAAGTTCGAGAATTATATTTTAACTAATTCAAATTATTTTGATTATTGATTATCCACATAGTGAAAAAGGTAATTTGTTTCTCCTAAAGGAGACCAATATCACTCAACAAGAGAGTAGAACTATAATATTGGTCTTCCAGGAAGTTCACCATCATAGCATCCGGAAGAGTAAAACAGACGTCATCGTGTTCTTACAATAGTAATTTGAATTTCAGCAATATTTTACAAAGAATTTTTGTTCGGAAGTTTTACGCACTATTTGGTACAAAGGAATTGAACAACAAATTTTTCATTTTGGACATCAATTTTGTGTTTAATAAGTTTGTTCGGTACTTACGTACTATCGCAACAATGGCAATCTTCAAGATAACTCGCCAAGTTGGCAACTTCGATTTTGCCTTTGTCGTACGCGCTGAATAGGCAACCATGTGATTCATTTCATATAATGTCGATGATACGGTTGCTACACTGCTGGCCACCGTAAATGCAACACCATGAAGGAAGCTTGCCAAAAACATGAAATGTACAACATGCATTAGGGGATGTGAGGTATGCAAATGATTAGAATTTCAGCGCAGACACACATCACGCACGCCTGTGAAGCCACCTCAAAGCGCTATTTAAGGCTTGGAGATTTCGACGATTTAGAGTTCGGCAATTGTGTTTTTCTTGTGGTTTTTTTTCAAAAAACGATCAGTTATGTCTCGTAGAAAACAGCGATCGGCTTTTGATCAAGTATACTAGTTCAACAGAGGAAAGATAGTGACCTCCCGAGATTGTGGCTTGTCTTTCAGGGAAATCGGTAGTCGTGTTGGACGAAACCAAACAACTATAATGCGATATGTGACCGTTGAATGTAGGAGGGTACGACGGACCGACGTAGTCGATCGCATCCACATGAGTGCACTACTTCACGTGAGGACAGGAAAATTATGCGCATAGCAGTACCTCCAATGGTGCGATGAAAGAAGGATGTGGGCGGCAGAATGGAATGAAGTTGTCTTTACGGACGAGTCACGCATCAGTCTGCAACACCACGATGTTCGGATTCGAGTCTGGAGACACCGTGGAGAGAAAATGCTGAACAGCTGCGTTGTGCACCGCCACACTGGTCCTGCACCGGGTATTATGGTAGTACGCATTGCCAGTACTTTAAACAGCCAGCGCTACATCTCCGAATTGTTGAAGCCAGTTGTCCTTCTTTACCTTCAGGGCTTGGCCACAGCCATATTTCAACAGGATAATGCATGACCACACGTGGCACGAATGTCCAAAGGTTCTTCATCTATCACCAGATTGAATTGCTTCCCTGGCCGGCTCGCTCTCCGGATCTTTGACCGATAGAAAACATGTGGTCCATGGTTGCTCAATGACTGATTCAGATTGACTTGAACCACACCTCCAGCTGCCATACCAGATTAACTTTGTCAACGTGTGGAAGCTGCTTGGTCTGCTGTACCCCAAGAACATATCCAAACTCTCTTTGAGTCAATGCCAAGGCGTGTGGCAGCGGTGATCTCCAACAATGGCGGCTACTCTGGCTACTGATTCTGGCAGAAACCACACTTCACAGACGTCTATAAATTTAATCATTTGATACTTGGTCAACATGTTATTTACAAAATAAATTTTGTTGTACTATCTCTTGTCTTTCGAGGTGTTGCATTTACGGTGGCCAGCAGTGTATAATGGTTAAGTACCGTTTTTCCTTTTTACAATAGAAATCAATTCAATAAATTATCACATGATGAGGTTGAAATAGACCAGGGATGGCCAACCTTTTAGTTAAGATTGCCACTATCTGATATTAAATCATTATGCTTGCCATTTCCAACTTTTCTAACAAACAAAGAGATATATAAAAGTTAGAAAAATTAACTTATTTTCTTATGGGATTTTTATACAAATAGCATATTTTTATGCAAGTCTATATAGGAAATGAAAATTTAAAAATAATATAATAAATACTAAGATTTTATTGTTATAAACTTTTTACTTCATTTTCCTAATCTTTTTTAGGTATACAATAAAAATGACTAACTCTTTAAGCATTTAATTCTAATTTAGTTTTAAACAGTCAGTACTTGCTCAATGTGAATTTTGAATTTGTAGTTTTTTTTACCAAGTCATAGATATTAGGATTAGTTCTTGATAATGCAAACAAAATTAGGTGTTTTTAAGTGTATTTAATTAAATTTTGAACGATATTATGATTTTATCTTATGTTCGTGATAGAAAACATTTGTTCACAAACATATATAGATCCAAAACTAGTAAAATCGTGTAAATTTGGAAAATTGCTTGTCGGTTCAAATTTTTAACATTCAATATAATTCGGATCACTTAAGTTAAATAAATTCTTTATATTTGCTTTCAAGTCTATAATGGTGCTGTAGGTTAATAATTCCAATTTGGATTTCAGGTGGGTAACAATTAACGTCTTGCAGAAAAATTAAAAACGTCTTGCAAAAAAAATGATTTATGAAAAGATCAGTTTTTTTATCGTCTTGAAAATCATTCAACCTAGTATTAAATGAATTCTGCAAAATTAATATTAAATTTTTAAATATATTATAGTTCGGAGCATTATTAACTTTGGTAAATAGTTTATAATACTCTCGACCTGTTTATTTCTTCAAAATAAAAATAAAGTTGCAAAAGTTAGTTTATATAAGTTATATGACCAACTAGGGTAGGAGCAAAATGCAATCTTTTCCCTGTAAGCTTAAATTTAAATTATTTAAATGTCCCATAACATCAGTAAGATAAGCTTAATTCCATAGCCAGTCTTCATTCTTGAGTAGAAAGGACTAACCGGACAGTTCATTTTTTTCCGGATATTTTAAAACACACAAACACATGATCCCTCAAATCCCAAAATCTCGCGAGTGCACTTCCTTTGGAAGGCCAGCTCACACAACAAGGAAGGAGTATTCCTTACATGATAATTTTCTATTGTAATTCAATTAAGTTTGTTTAAAATTTTGATGGGTTTTTTGTCTAATACAACCGCATTTTAATAAATTTGTAAAAAAAAATAATTTTTAATTATATTTTTAAATGTTTATATAAGTCTTCACATGCCAATGTTACAACTCTGCCGTGCCAAAGTGTGGCACGCATACCGCTGGTTGGCCACTCCTGAAATAGATCAATATTGTGAGGCAGTAAATTATATAAACATATGAATAATTTATGTAATATATATTAAATGAGCATTCACATAATAGATTGATTAATTACTTTATAATAAAGGTAGAGGTTTTGCTTCCGGCAAAAAAAAATTATTACTATACTAAGTAAAAGATTAAAAGCTCCATTGCACTTATATCTTTCTTTCTTTAAAATGGAGGGGATCTAATTAATTGAAATTCTTTTTAATGCTTTGAAAATTAATTGAACTTTATTGAAACCTTTTTTACTTATACATTCATAATTTTTATACAATAAATTTTTGATGATTGGAAATTATTTCAAATTTATATTTTTCAACAACGAAAATAAAACGCATTGAGATAAAATATGATATGATTAGAAGGAGCTATCATTAAATTTTTGTTCTTTTAGATTCATCTTTTATAAACTTTAAATAAAATGTTTACTTTAATTTCTATAAATTCCCCTTATTCTTTTTCTTCAGGATTATTAAAACTGCCATTAAGTAAAACTGAAAATCTAAGAGACAAAAATATCTTTCCCGAAATCTTAATTTACACATTAATTGAAAACTGAAACAAAATTTAAAACATTCCTTTGTAGTTATGTTTCTATAATCTTCCAAATATCTAATTTAATTAAAGTATTTTTATGGAATTTCTATCTGGAGTATAGTATTTCTCTCTTTTAAAATTATACACTGCGCTATTTTTGAAAATGATCATAAAATTTTAATTTGCGATGAAAATAAAATATTGTATTTGATTCGATAATGCTGTTTATCTCTTTTTCTAACTCTTTTTAAAATGTTTAATATACTTTAAAAAAATAACATATGCAAATTTTATAATTCATCTTTTAAAATTATTGTTCATTCTGTTTAATAACAGACGATAAAAAATGAGTCAATGAAATTTGAGATAATAAGTTAGAAATATGTTTAAAAAGAACGTATTACGTTTCACAATAACTGAATCCAATTAAAAATCAGCTTTTTTTTAAACTAAAATTTTTTATTAAATCGTTTTTCTTTAAAACTCGTCATTTTCGAATATACTTTATAAGTTTAATAAGTATAGGAACATATTCCAAAAGAATTAAGATTATGAGGATACAGATTTGATTCAATTTTTTGGTACTTTTCCGTTTCGCCGGCGCAAATTTCCCCAAGGAAGTTTTATTGGCCGACAACACACAATATACACATAAAAATGTTACAAATGTTAGATCTTATTGGTTTTTCTTGTATTTTTGACATTTTATGAAAAAGACGTTAACCCTGACGTTTAGACCCTGACGTGTTTTGAAAAGGCTGTGGTAAAAGGTTACCAGCGGAAATATTCCGTTTGGCGTGGTTTGTATCATTTTTGGCGACTTAATCGCTTGCGCCGGCAAAACGAAAAGTACCGATTTTTTATTAATGTAATACTTCAAAACAGCCCGAGTTTGATTTTACGGCAGATTACACATTTAATATAGTATAATCTTTGTGTCTCTTGTTGAAATATACTTCCAAGTTTACACATGGTTTTGTGAGAAATTAAAAGAATACAATTACACCATCTGAATGTCATTTTCGATTGATATCGTATTCGTATTATATGTCGTCAGGAGCAATAAAGTCGGCAATCTGGTAACCCTGGTCACATCTTCTATGGCTGAAATAATCTTGTTTCAAGTTCTGCTAAGAAGCGAACTTTACCTGCCAAATCAATTTCCCCACAAGGAGAGAATCGCTGCAGGGAAGCAACATACGTGGCAAGTTTCAATATAATCATGACTCCTTTTTTCGATCATCATTGATTAAAATAAATGAAGAGAGAAGCAATGTTGAAAGAATTAAAAATTGTTTTAAATATTTTATAAAACAATAACTTGTTTCAGTCTCATAACCTGCTTTGGTCATTATTTTTGATGTTATTTCTTACTCTAAACTTCTTGAATATTGAGAGAATAGGTATAATTTATCCTGATATCCTTTTTTATATGTAATTACAGAATTAAACAACTTCAAAACAAAAAATCTTTTTTTCAATTAAATTTAATATAGAATAACATTGATAAAATATCTGAACCTTAGATAGATTCACTATGCTATCAATTTGTTGGTAGCTGTAGAACGGGGGTGGGCATTTCGTCGATCGTGATCGATTGGTGGACCTCTAAGACATTTTGGGGTGACCGCCTAAAAATGTTACCAGTTAATAATTATGTACGGAAAATTCAAGATTGGCTGACAGAACGCAGACGAAGCCTTCTACTGACTAAAACTATGAAAACTAACTTTGGATAAAGATATTTTATTTCTTTAATGTATATTGAATTGTTTCATAATAAATGTATCATTTGATATAATAATATTTGGAGCTATTATTATTAAGTTTGTATCGCGTTTTGCTTTAAATGCGGTTTTAAAAGTGTTTTTTTTATTTTAGTGCTGTAGTACATATTCCGTACTTATTATTAAGTTACAATAACAACCTCTTTTCCTTACCTCATCACACCTACGACATTGTACAGTAACGTACACGAGAATTTTTAAAGGAAAGGGGGTCGAGGGTTGAAAGTCTTCCATTCTCGTATCATATCCCAATACGCAGCCAAACACATTTTCTTTTGATTTTATCGATTGTCGGGAACAAGAAATGGCAAAAAATAAATTACTGAATAAATAATTAACATTAATAAATAGAAAAAATTTACTAATATAAAAATATTACATTCTACATACAAAAAACAAAGGACTATAATGAATCGGAAGAAAAGGAAGGGTTATGAGAGGGAGGTTCCGAACCCATGGACCCCTCCCCCGCCTTTGTGTGCGCCATTGACACTGGGTGGACCGCATCTCCTTGAAAATATCAGAAGTAGCCCGCACCCTGGAAAAGTCTGCCCACCCCTGCTGTAGAATAATGATTATGGTCACGAACTTGATTTTGAAGTGCCACTAAAGACCCACTAGGCACAGAAGGGGACCATGTACGTTAAATCGGTCGAGGCTCTATGTCTTGCAGTTGGTGTGGTTGTTTGGAGAAAGAATGCAAGCTCATGAGTCGTCTTCGTTACTTATCCAAGGTTCAAAATTACGAGGTCCGACACCAGTAGCCCTCGTGGTGCTGTATAGGACGACGTTAATAAAACTCGCACTCTTTATTCTCAAATTGAATCAAATAAACAAAATCTGGTTTATTGAACACCTAGAGGCACACAAACATGCAGATATTAAGCACAGCACAGTAAACACATAGCACAATTTACACAGCTCGTTGCATGGTGACGAAAACAAGAAGGGAAAGAGAGCTTTTTCAGAGAGTCTCGTTTACGTTTATTCTCGTCAAGCGGGCAATTAATAACTAATTACACGCGAGTCCTAAAGGCCAGGACTGTTACAAATTAAAAACATGTTCAAGATTATACATAGACGTAAATTTAAAATTAATTTATGTATCCTCATTTATTATCCTGGATGCACAGATACAATTATTTTTATTGCAGTTTACCTTTTACTCCTCTAAACAAAAAAACAAAAACAAAAAAGAAGAAGAAAAGGGGAAAATTCCTACACATTTCGAAATAAAGTATGGTGTACTTTTCCCGACAACGTTTCAATAATTGATTTTAATAACGTCACTTTCTTTTCAACATCATCATCTACATTCCCAATTCCCAACTGTTTTTAATCTCAAGTGAGCTCCAAACTCAGTTATATTGGACTTCAAGAAGATCGAATATTTTTTCTTGTATAATCAAAATAGGTTCACAAAATTAGATTATTGAAATCAACAGAAAATTGTTTTTGACCTTATAAGGTCAAAACTAATATAATTTAATCTGCTTTTTTTATCATGAGAACTTCAAATTAAAAAATACACATTTTTTACGTAATTATTTTAAACATAATTTTTCTTCTTTAAAGTAAATGTTTCTTTTCAAGCAACTGTTTTTTTTTCTTACTTATATGTTTTAAATACGCAAAGGTATCTTTTTTCTACAAAAATACTAAATTTATTTTAATCTTAATTAATAAAATAATGCAAATCATGCACATGATTACTTATTTTATGTAAGATAAACACAAGGGAATTATTGATGTAAAAGAATTAAGGAAAAAGTAGCTTAATATTCTTAATTTAACCATCATACACATTAAAAAATATGGGGGGGGGACTAGTTTAAATATTACTGTAAAATCTTTCAGTGGGGAATTTGCATTTTAAGGGGACGGTGGACCTTTGAAATTAATTTCTTAAATTGTTATCTTAATTAGCTGAAATTGGAATCAATATAGTAGATGATCACTATAATTGACAATTTAAATATTTTTTAAAAAAAATAAATTATAATTTGATTTTTTTTAAATTTTTTAATTTTTTAAAACTTTTTTTAAAAATGCTCCTTGCGCGTTAGTTTTTAAGATATTTTCTTAATTTTTGTTTTATATGTATATGAACTATAATTAAATATATCTGTGCATGGATTTTAAATTCAGAATAAAATTTGATGAAAAAAAGATACATTTTCTATACTATATGAAATATTTCACCAATTATCACACATTCGAGGTAATCAAAACAACGTAAAATATAATCCGTTAAATTTTTAACAAAACCAATGCACAAATTTGTGAATTATATCATTTTTTGTAACTTGTAAAAATTTTAAAGAGATACGATGAAATATGAAACGCAAGGAGCATTTTACGTAATCATGAAAAGAGAAAATTCACGAACTGAGAAAAACACATTTTAAACATTTATTTGTGTAATATGAAATAATAAAACAAAATTTTACATAATTACTTACCCTTACATGAAAATCAAACATATAAGAGATTATTACAGTAGAAATCTAATAAATATTTTAAAATTTGTTATATTTAGTTATAAATTGAATAATTCAAGTTATAGCATCCGCCAAGCTGATATTTATAAAAAACCATAGAGTGGCAAGACATTCACTTAAAATTTACCAGCACAATATGATAATCCTTCAGATTTTATATTTTTGTTTTCTATTGTATTAGAGATTTTTCGCTTCTTAATTCTTTTGTCTTTTGCAGTTTGAAAAGTTTTAATTCTACTTTGCTTTAATCGGCGGTCATCTCTCGTTTCACTAATTTGCATCGAGGGTATGGAAGTGTTTTGATGCACGTTTCTCAAGGTAAATAGGGATCCAAAATTAAACTCACTTACTGCTGTTACAACAGATATTTCCAATCTTTTCTTTGATTGGAAACTTTCTTTTTGGCAGTGACTCCAGATAACACTGTGCAAACATTCATTTGCATTTTGACTTTTACCTGAAGTACACCGGGACAATATCTCGTTGCTTGCTAATCTCTGGTACACAGGAAGAATCTTCGCAACAACCTCCTCAGTTAATTTTGTCTTCATAACTGAATGACTTCGAGGGAATTCTCCATTCGCCAAAGCTCTTTTATAAAAACACCAAGAAAATTTGCCATCAGGACATTTGTTGTGTTTCGGTTTGGTGTCTGTGGAGGAACAATGATAAAGTGTGGCATATATTGCACTTTTCATTTTTTCTACATCCTCGCAATTATCTTTAATGGCTTTTCTGTAAAAATTAGTTAATTTAACTATTGTGGTTTCTTTTAAACTACTAACCTTTTTGCCTCCAATACAAACACCTTTGCTTCGCCACTCTTTCACCTTGCTGCGTAAACCAGTTCCTAAGCGTTTTGAAATATGGTTGATACATTCTTCTTTTTTAATTTGTTTATCTTTTCCGTAAATGTTCAGCGATATCAGACGTTGGAATGTTTTTGAATCTCCGTCTGATAGTATGCAAGTGTAGCACATATTGCACTCCTTGATGGATCTTTGCCACAAAATTGCAGCAGCTTCCATTTCCATACTAGACGAGGAACCTGTATGATTTATCTGACATTCAGATTTGTGACCTTCATACCAAATTGCAAAATCTGGACTATCCCTCGAAAGGTCTCTTACTGCAGCAGTACATTCCGTACAATACTTTGACAGTATTTCATAATCTATTACTAAGCCTGTCAATAAATCAATTACAACTCCTATCCCGTACAGTGATTTATATCCCCGCTTTTGCCAAGATCCATCAAATGACACAGTTATGTCTAAAACACCAGTTTCCTTACCTTCATTGTTCAATTCAAGATGTTGCTTCCTAACTATATTTCTCGCAACTTCGAGGATCTGATGTTTCACCTCTCTATTTTCTTCGGACAAAATTTTAATGTGCTTCGAAAAAGATTTTTTGTCCATTGTATTCATACCAGTCACTAATGAAAATAATTCCAATCCTGCGTGACCTTTCCCAAGTCTTAAAAAAGAGGAAACCATTTTTTTGTTAATGTCAAAAAAAATTTTGTCTTTTACACGTGCACTTGAAAATGAGGAATTCAATACTGCCTCACAACTAGAGCAAACCAATTCTAGTTTTGATGCCATACCCAGCTGCGTTGTTTTTATAATATTTAAATTATTCATATCACATTCAGGGCACTTTACAGTTGACACAGTAAATTCTTCCATACATTTGTATCAACTAATACATAAGTTGGATCATTTTGTTCACTTATCACATGTTCTGCAGAAGTGTGTGAGCTTAGAAGAGACAGCTTTCTTTCTGTTGCTGCATTCAGTTCACTAGAATTTAATGGGTAAGTGTTTACTTCATTATTTTCATAATTAGAGGACACATTACCACTTGCATCAGGGTCATTTTCACACACATGTAAACTTTGATGCTCCAGTTCTATTTCTCCAGAGGCCCATCTTTCTTTGCTTTTAGCAAAGCCTGCATTTTACGTTTTGATGGCCTTCCTTTTGGAACATGATATCGAGAACTAATTCTGTGCATTGTACAAATACTGTTGGAATGATTAATTTATCAAGAAAATTATTATTGAGTATTCAAATGAAAGAAAGGAAAACTTTGAAAAAAAATAGACCTACAATTACGTCTGAAACGACTAAGTATGCTGTGTAATAACAGATGTGAAACAAGCGCGCTAATATGATGTAAACAAACAAAGCGGAAGTAGAAGTTGAAGTTCCTATCAGAATCCTTCTTCATAAAATATGCGATGAAAAAAATAATAATTGAGGCTAAGCATATGCTAGAAACTAAATATGAATAGTTCTTGTTTACGTTCAAATGACAGGGCCACGCCCATTTAAATAGTCGATGGCGCCATGTTTAATTCTTAGATTACTCATAATTCAGTAATTATTAGTCAAAATGAAAAAATTCTTCGACAGAATCATTCTTTGAAATAAATAGAATATTATTAGTATAAAAAATAAAAATCGCAATTTTGACGAAATTTTGAGATTTTGAAGGTCCACCATCCCCTTAATACTTTGAAATACTTAAATATTTTTGAATTGAACATTTATAAAAATGTCCTTCATTTTTATTGTTCATTAGAACTCTTTTTACGTTTTCAAAAAAATCCCGAAAATTACTTTAGTTTCGTTAAAAATGGGTTTCTCTCTCTCTCTCTCTCCATACAGTCAAAAATGGTCTTGGATGAAAAAACATCTAATACTGTTTCGCAAAAAATAATGTTATAAGCATCCATTTTGATAACAACATTCTTCCCCTAAAAATTCCTTTAATTTATACCAATAAATATATAAAACATTTCATTCTAAGTAGCAACTTAATATCAGCATCTCTAGCAACTAGTTCTGTAATCGAGCTCACGACAGTTTGTAATACATCGATTCTTTAATTTTAAAAATCTGTGCAGATAAAGGAATGGAGAAGAGAAAAACTAAAATACACTATACATCTAAAAAAAGACACGTGATTAGCTTATAACATGAAAATGTTTCGTTTCTAAAAATTCTATGATGCTCCGAATCGCATTTTTAAAAACATTTTTTATTTGTGTGAGAATGTACACATTTTGCATTATTAAAACGCTCTTTTCGCAATTTAAAGACTAAATAAAAAACACTTGCTTAGTAAATATTTTATACATTAATAAAATTTTACATTTATTTATAGAGAAACAGTAACTTTTTAAAAGAAAATTCTAATTAATTCACTAAAAAATTCTAGTTATTTATTACATGTGCCTAAATTTTAATGATATACTACTACTAATAATAATATATATAGTAGTATGTGTATGCACTGAGTGTGTATAAAAACGTTACATCTAAAGCTTTTTAAAATGATGTAAACAGTGTTTTTATACGTGTAAAAAACACCTTTTCCCGAACTTACTAAAATTAGAATTTATTTCAACAATTTTTTTGTTTCATGTTTTACAATTTTCCATTCTTTAAGTAATATCATTTAGAGATTATCATAAATCTCATGTCAAGAAGAAAGTATTATGAAGCGAAAGAAAATTTATGTCAACCATATAAAGATTAATCTTTCTTTCGTCTGACAAAAACATTTCTTTTTAATTTCATGATGTTTAAGAACAGAACCTTCAACTACAATTTATCATTTAAGATATAAATCTTTGAGCTTAAAGTCTAAATAAATCGTATTTAATCCATCTTGGAATCCGTCTTTCGCTTTAAATTGTTTTTAACGATATTTGTTCTAAATGCTGTGAGCTGGAATATGTTTTATTCGAAGGACATATAAATGTCAGAAGGTGGTACGTAGCCTTGTTCTGTAGAGAAACTACCAAGTAAATTCTTCGTCAATATTGTTGCGATTTATTCTTGTTTTATATTTCAATAAAACAAATAAAAAAGGAATTTATATATTCGAAATTATTGCATTCATATGTTAGATTTCTTTAGCAATCCATAACATTTGGGGAAAGGATTTCATAAAGTCACTCTTTCTCATTCCAAACATTCGGGGGGGGGGGGAGTTTTTTATTTCTCTTTCATAAAAATTTTAGTCATACTTTAAAGCTGGGCCTTTAATTACAGTGATTTTATGTTTACTAATTTTCATTGATTGTATTAAAGCATAAAGCTCTTTTAAACAATATTTCACAAATAAACATTGGGCCAATAAGAGTATCTTCTACAATATTTCTTAACTGATATATATATATATATATATATATATAATATCAGTTAAGAAATTGATTCATTAAACTAAATGATATGGAGTAAAACTTACAACATATTGTAAAATCTACAATAGTTACTACTGAACTTCGTTATAGTATAAATCAAGAAAAGGATTTCTATACAAATTTGCTTTGTCACTGTATCATTATATCAGTTATAAATAAATATGACCTTACACTGAATAACCATAATATTTTAACCTCCTATTTAACATGAAATAGAACCGTCTTTTGCCCGCAAAACTGCTAAAATATTTCGATTCGCTGACTAATAAGTAGTCTGTGTGTCTGATACCAGGCACTCGCTTGTTGTGTTTCTGAAATTCCCAAGTGTTATGAGAATGTAGTGTAGCAACACGAAATTGGTTTTTCGGAGGTGACGGGGACCACAAATGCTTGATTAGACTCATTCCAGGGAAATTTGAAAAGCAAGACATGAATTTAATTTCACAAAAATGCTCTTCTAAACCATTCCCTGACTGATCAACCGTTATAGCACGGTGTCCTATAAACGCAGGGACGCGATTCGGAACATTACTGATTAAGTCCACACGCAGCAATACAGCAGGTACAGCAATAACGTCTGGGCCAGCACTGCTGTAGCTGATGATGATATCTGCCAATGCAGCCCTTCGGTCAGGGAGAACAATATGGAACAGTATCAACTCGCTATTGAAATCATTGCGCCTCGGTCAACAAACCGATGGTCAGCGACTCGTCGTTTCACCGTGCATACACAGTTTCCAATAAGTACTTGGTACGCGCAAGCAATCCACCAAACACTCCGTTTCTAAAATCGATAGGACAAGAAGCTCAGTTATAACAATTTGACCTTTATTAAAATCTGATAAGTCAGCTGTTTTTCGCTTCATGTCACTATGTTCTACGTATAAATAGTTTATGAGAGGTTTATGTGGACAAAGTATTAGCCGTGCGTGCGTACGTAATAATTTCCTAAGTCTTTTCTCGATGAATTGTTATCAAAATGGTTTTCCTCCCTCCAAGACTTCGCAGTCTAATTAATTTTCATTTTACCCACAAATCGGGAACTACTACGACTTTATTTCTCAAAAAAATCTCCCGCGTATGCGAACCAATACCCGATGTCATACACAAGTTAAAAATGCTTTAACTCCGGACAAATTATATATATATATATATATATACTTTCACATAAATTATTTTATATATAAGCTGTCTTAAGTCAGCAATGTTTATAAAACTGTAGCATCCATTCTTTTATATATTTTTATATTTAACTCTATTATTTTAATTTTTTATATTTCCTTTTAAAACTATTGTCTGGTTATATTGCAATTTCAATTCTTTTCAGTTTTGATCATGTTTATTCATCTCTCTTGTTGAGAAATTTTGACTATATATATACAGGGTGTCCAGCCTTAATGTGACCCAATACCTAATTTCCAAACCGTTCGGTTTAGATATGCACTTCCAATTTGAAAAATGTTTTAAAACAAGCAAAGAATGTTTTTACGTGCTTTTCGAACCAAAAAACCCAGTTAGAAAAAAATTACAAAAATTAATTTTTATACGGTTCCCAGGTCCTATTACTTATATTTAGGAAAAGATGCAGTACACAAAAACAATGTAAACACAAAAAGTTTAATTTTATTACATTAAAAACTGGCCAAATATGGAACTTTGAAAATCGTACTTTTTATCCATTTTCTGGGCCATTTTCAAGAAGCTAGTAAGGGGCCGTCTCCAAAGTGAAATTAATTGGAACTCTGCCAAGAAACTTTCACTCCTGCACGACAATTTTTTGTAAATCGTTTTTAAATTTAAAAGCATACGTTAATAATTCAATAATTGAGTAGTTAAGAAATAAGATTTATTCTGTGTAAGCGTAAAACATAGAAAAAATAAAATATTTTGGACGAAGAAAACATTTTAAAAGCAGTTCCAAAAAAATTGACTTATATGCTGCGGCTTCAGTTTGATTTGCTGCGTTTTTGCTGATCATGACGAACGTTAAAAAAATTTTGTGTAGTCGCTTGCAATTGCATACAGTCGTATTCTAATATTATTAATTCTAGTACGGGAGAACGAGATGTAACAAATGAAGAATACTGCAAATAGTACTGTTTTATGGAGAGTGTAATCGAAATAAGAGAGAGGCGGAAAGACTTTATGCCATTAAATTTCCCACTCAAAAACATCCATCTTATTGTACAATTGCCCGTGCTGTTCAACGCTTGTATAAAACTGGGAGTTGTCATAGACGTATTCCCTTGTCTCATGCCCCACCTCGTGCCTTCGCCATTATTTAAGTTAATTTGGTCATTCTGATATAATAAAGCATCTGATTCATGATTGGCGCATCATACCTCACTATACAATAATTTGAACGGCAAATCCTGTATTATTTTACTGCTATTTTTTAAAACAAGCTGCTTTAATCTTTTCTGTACAAGTTTTATTTCTTTAATTTAATTTTTATTGTTTGCCATACAGCATTACAAATTGTCAATATATGATGTTTACTGCGATGTTTTAATACTACTATGATGTTTTTCTTTTGCTCTTTCTGTAGATAGTTGATTACTGTTCAATAAACTCAATTTATATACGACCTCCTTTTCTGAGCAACTCAGATGCTTCAAATTTACGTAGGCATAACTCGGTCAGTTTTTATCGTAATAAAATAAAAAGGTTTTGTGTTTACTTTGTTTTTGTATACTGCATCTTTTCCTAAATACAAATGATAGGACCTGGGGACCGTATAAAAATTTAATTATTGTAATTTTTTGTAAATGGAATTTTTGGTTCGACAAGCACGTAAAAACAGGCTTCACCTTTTTTAAAACATTTTTCAAATTGGAAGTGCACATCCAGATCGAACGGTTCGGGAATTAGCTATTGGGTCACATTAAGGCTGGACACCCTGTATATATATATATATGAAACGCGATGACGACGAATTTGGACGAAGATTTTTTGTAGCGTGGCCGGTGTTGGTTTTCACATGTATAATTGGTCGAGGGGTAGCTATGTCTTGATAGAATACTTCTCCACTGTTAGTTCCATCTTCTTTTATTTATGATCACTAAAAAACAAGTGCAATCACATTAACATAATCTGTGGACGTTAACACACTCACATATAGAAGCAACACTTAGCGGCGACGCGGACACATTGTTGACAAAGCACAAAGAGCATGAGCAACCAAAGGCTCCGATTTTTTATACTGGCGATGAAGGTCGTACGACTCCTTTGTAACAGGAGTCGTAATTGGATGCAAATGCGCGCGAGGAATTAGATTAAGATTATAATTGTCTTGTGCCAAAGAATTAGAATTTAACGGAGTAAAGATAAAGAGTGCTAGAAGAAGTCATTACACATATAAATGCGTAAATTTCATACACGGATAATTTGTGACTTAGAAATCAAATAATGAAAGAACTAGTAAAGAGTAATTGACATGAAAAATATATTTGAAAATACAGAAGGATCACTTGTTCATCTCTGGGGAGGAATAATCTATATTTTTTAAAGATAACTGTAATTGGGTGAGAGTGGAAAACTTGAATATCTCGTGATCGTGTATCCTTTCTTATAGAAAATAGGTCCCAAAGAAGCTCTATAATTGTATTCTTCAGAACTAAAAATTTCTCATTTTATAACATCATAGAAAATTTTAATCAATGAGTATATAACGCATACAAATTTGAATACATTACACAAATTGATACGTGTCGCTTGAAAAATACAAAATTTTACAATAACTCATATAAATGTATTCCAAGCATCCTAGTTTAAATTCATCTCGCAGTGTAAATTGTAATACGAAATGCTTTTCAATTGTATTTACATTTATGAATAGAAAGCATTTCCACACACAAACTCAATTCCATCATTCAAAAAAGCAAAGTACGGAATATCAGCAAGACATCTCGAAATTTAAATCGTATAATTATAAATTCGCTCTCAACACATCTTACCTTGCCTTGCACAAATTATTCTCCAGTATCCAACTATGCGATACTCAACTCCCCTCTCTTCGCTTCGCCTGCGTTCGCAATTAGTCTTTTCAAAATATGCACAGCACTGGTAAATGTGCATAACATGTCGTCAGCATTTCGTTCGCTATATTTGGCACAGGAGTGTTGTTTTCCGCTAATTATATTCATTTTCAACGAAAACGATTTGTGGAATTTTATGTCTCAAGTACCAGGATGTAAACATTAATATTGGACTTTGCAATGGTAGTGACCATACATTTCATGGATTAAACTTTTCATTCATGTAAGATATAGTCCAGTACAAAATATTTTTGGTAATTTGATTTCGCTCTAAATTATGATTTGATCCTTTGGGAATGAATACAAGTAGTTATTGATTTAGCTTCAAAGTACGATAGTGTTTGTTATGCAGTTAAAATTAAATAATTCTTTATCACAGAGATGAATGAAAATTTAATAATGCCTAAAAGCAGAAGAATCAATAGTATTTATTTTGATTATTATTTCAGGAAATATTTATGCCTTGAGGTTATAATTCAACATCATAAATAGCATGTAGGATCGAGTCTTTTCGTACATAATGCAATCAAATTAGTTATACATAAACGAAATTTCAAGCACCTTATATTTATGCTACTTTTATATAATGTACATACTTTTTGCATTTTCTTGAAATTTAGGTTTTATCTTGCATGAGTTTCGTATCAAAAATGAATAATTTATAACCATGTGCAATTTTAGAAACAAAATTTATTTGAACACGAATAACTGTTTCCGCTTTACACATTAAAAACAAATTTGTTTTTTCTTAGCTAAATCCTTTTTTCAGTAATTTTATAAAATAGGAAGATTATGAAAAATTAATGAATATTAGTCTAAGGAAACAGAATATTAAACTTATATATTTAAATTGAAGATTCTTATTTCATTTTCTATCAAAGAACTTCAATAAATTAATGTATATATTGTGACCTCTGATAATGATTGCTACTCTGGAAAACAGAATGATTACAGATATTTGTAGACCATAACATAAAAACTTAAGAACACAACAATCCAAATTGTATCTTTGTTTCACATTACTTTGACTTTAATTTACAAAGGTAATGTCTAATATCTCTAATATGACACCAATTGAATAAATCAGGAATTGAAACCAGCATTTAGCTAAGAAATTAAGGTTTAAACCAAGGAAGTTTCTAATCATTATAAAACTATCTTCAGCTTGATTCTTTGTAATCATTTTTTATTAAGTAAAATTACATTTTATGTAACTTTCAAGTTTAATTTATTTCTCATACCAATTTTATTTTATACACTCGCTTTACATATATACAGGATGTCCAGGTTCATAGGAACAAAGTTCAAGTAGAGGTAGGGGACATCATAAGGATTCAAATTTGCAAAGCAACTCTTGGTTGGAAACGTCTTTGTTTGGAGCTAGGTGGCATTGTTCAAAAGAGCTTTTAGAAAACAAACCTGCATTATCGCAGTCATTTGAGCTGTCATCGCCCGCAGAGGAGTATGAAATACACTGCTGGCCACCGTAAATGCAACACCTCGAAAGACAAGAGATAGCACAACAAAATTTATTTTGTAGATAACATGTTGACCAAGTATCAAATAATTAAATTTATAGACTTCTGTGAAGTGTGGTTCCTGCCAGAATCAGTAACCAGAGTAGCCGCCATTGTTGGAAATCACCGCTGCCCACGCCTCAGCATTGATTCAAAGAGACTTTGGATGTGTTCTTGGGGCACAGCAGACCAAGCAGCTTCCAAAGTTGCCAAAATTGATCTGGTGTGGCAGCTGGGGTGGGGTAATTTGGGTCAGTCGTTGAGCAACCATGGACCACATGTTTCTATCGGTGAAAGATCCGGAGAGAGCCAGCCAGGGAAACAATTCAATCTGGTGATTGACGAAGAACCTTTGGACAAGCGTGCCACGTGTGGTCACGCATTATCCTGTTGAAATATGGCTGTGGCCAAGCGCTGAAGGTTAGGAAGGACAACTGGCTGCATCACGTTGGAGATGTAGCGCTGGCTGTTTAAAGTACCGGCAATGCGTACTAGAGGAGTGCGAGAGTGATATCCAAATACCGCCCCATACCATAATACCTGGTGAGGACCAGTGTGGCGGTGCATAATGCAGCTGTTCAACATCCTCTCTCCACGGTGTCTCCAGACTCAAATCCGACCATCGTGGTGTTGCAGACACATGCGTGACTCGTCAGTAAAGACAACTTCATTCCATTCTGCCGCCCACATCTTTCTTTCATCGCACCATTGGCGGCGGAGACGTCTATGGTTCTGCTTCAAGGGTAGACCAAGCAATGGAAGTCTTGCGGACAGACCACTCTGCTGTAAACGGCCTCGTATGGTGCGCGCAGACTCTGAGTGATGCGTTACAGACTCAGTGTGCTGTGCTATGGTTCGTGATGTGACTGAGCGATCCGTCACTGCCATGAGCACAATTTGCCTGTCCTCACGTGAAGTGGTGTACTGAGGTGGATCCGATCAACCACGGCGGTCCGTCGTACCCTCCTGCATCCAACGGTCACATATCCGCATTACAGGTGTTTGGTTTCATCCAACATGACTACTGATTTCCCTGAAAAATAATCCACAATCTCGGTAAGCCACTATCCTTCCTCTGTCGTACTCTTATACTTGATCAAAAGCTGATCGCTGTTTTCTACGAGACATAACTGATCGTTTTTTGAAAAAACTACAAGAAAAACACAATTGCCGAACTTGAAATCGTCGAAATCTCCAAGCCTTAAATAGCGCTTTGATGTGGCGCCACTGGCGTGCGTGATGTGTGTCTGCGCTGAAATTCTAATCATTTGCATATCTCACCTCCGCTAATGCATGTTGTAAATTTCATGTTATTTGCGTGCTTCCTTCAGGGTGTTGCATTTACGGTGGCCATCAGTGTATTTTACAAATACCGAGCTGGTAGATATGAACCTGATTTACCGATTTTCAGAAGGAAATGCACGATCAGCAGAAAGATGCTTACATCACAACTTGTGAGAATATGGATCATTACGGGGTAGTAGGCATAGTTAAGCCGGGATACGCATTCCAACGGGCAACGGTATCTAACACATTTTGTTTCATGCATAAAACAAAATGTGTTGCATACTGTTCGAAGGAGTCCTAGTACCTCGTTGGGAGTTTGAGTCACTTTTAACCCACACTCACTATGCCTATTTCCTCGTAATGATCCATATTCACACAAATAGTGATACAAATTAGCAAGCATCAGACGGTCTGGTGCATCTCTCTGTGGGTACCTTAGCGATAGTATCTTTCTATTGATTGTGCAATTCCTTCTGCCAATCCGTAAATGAGGTGAATATCTGCCAGCTCGATGTTTATTAAACGTTCTGTACTCCTCTGAGGGTGAATACAACTAACATGCATGCGGTAATGCAGGTTTGTTTCCTCAAAAGCTCTTGCGAACAACGCCCCCTAGCGCCGAACGAAGACGTTTCCGACCATGGGTTGCTCTGCAAATCTGAATCCTTATGATGACAACTACCTCGTATTAAAGTCTGTCCCTATGAACCTGGGACACTCTGTATATATAACTTTGTGACGGATCTATCCTCGACTCTACTAATTCCTTGGGGATTCTTTTGGGGAAAAATAATTATTTGAACCAACTTTCGCTGAGCAATAAGCTTGATTATGCAAATGAAGTACATTATATAAATTCTGTATTCGCGTGTTTAAAGAGTTGGCAAATTAGCTGGTGAGTTAGCTTGGTTACTTAAAGATTGAAGGATCGTGGAATTATTAAGAGAATTTGGAGTTTGTCCATGAAAGGATTACTGAGAGTGGATCCAACGACAGTGATTAAATCTAGATAAGAATCTCTAGAAAAGATTCAAGTGTAGGATCTGCTTCATAAAAGTACGGGTATCGTGATCCTTGTTTAATTAGAAGTTAGATTATTAGTGTGCGACGTAGTTTATATTGAGCGTGTTTAAGCTATGGTGGAATCAGTTGAGGGTCCGTATTATTATCCTCGTGCTATTGAATCTGCCCTCCGCGCTCTACTATCTGATCGGTTATCTAATTAGATTGTTATTGTGTCTGCTTGATATTTGGTAACTATAAAATAGTTAGTGTGAAATTATGTCTGTTGATTATTCAGTTTCTCCCAACACCTAGCCGGGTCTGCGGGTAGACAAGGGGTTTCAGATGGAAGCAGAACAGTCAGGCGTTACAACATAAGCATTAGCCAAAACATAAGCAAGGCAGTACAGGACAAAGTAGAGCGACACAGTAACACAATATCAAACTCTAATGTGTAGAATAAAGTCCACTGCGAGTTAAATTTAGTTTTAGTGCACTAACGTTCCTAGTGGTCTGAAATAAAAAAAAGAGCAAATCTTTTTAAAATAATACAATAATTAATTTGTAAAAATCCAAATATGTCATCCATCTATGTGTTTTTAGTATTTATTTAAAATAATTTCCTCCTATATAAAATGCTTACTAACTTCACTCATAATATATTGCCAATATTTGATTAAAAGAAGCCTTAACAAATATGGTACTATAAGACTTCGAATATTATTTCTATAGTTTTAAATGGAAAGTAGTTAATCTTTGTGTTTTTAATTAGAAGAATGTAATTTTGCTAATGAATTAATATAACGAAAGAGAGTAAGTTAAAAATGTATTTAGATTATTATTTAATTTTATATATTTTGAATCATTTAGATATCCGCATCATTTGGCAACTAAAGTTACTTATGTATATATTATTCACACAGTCCCCACTAAAACAGAAATATATTTTATTTTATTATTCACATTATTCTATTCTAATAATTACTAATTATAAAATAATTACTTTTTATTAATCTAATTTTTTATTCCAGCTTAAAAACAAATTTATGTATAATCAGATATGTTACGTTATAATGTTTTAGTAAAATATTATCTAGTTTTAGAGAGAATCAAAATCTCATAGGTCAATGACCCTAACTATAAAATATCAGTAATTGTGTAATTGTTCTATTTTAATGTTATGTTAGAATAATCTGCATATCATACATAAAATAACTTTAAGATTATTAGATATTAAAGGCAAAAAAATAATCTTTTTTTAAAAAGGTAATTTTATTCATTTTCTACATAAAAATGGTGGAATAACACACCATGGTTATTATACATAAAATTAATCCATTAATTTTAAATGAAATTTCTTCTACAGAAAACTGCACCGAAAAATATATGTATGCATAATTCAAATATTCAAATAATTCCGTAGAATTCAAACATACTTATATTCTAAATCATTTTATTTTGTAGTAAGCTATAAAATATTTCATCAATTTTTAACATATTTATTGTTAAATTTCATACATATGAAAAGCAAGAACATTGTCTAGGCCTGTAGCACAGCTGGAGGATACATATTTATCTAAAATGCGCATCCAATTAAAGTGTCTAAAGAAAACTTTCAGTGTTATATCTCATTAGAATAATGTCATTCCTTTCCTTTATAATAATCTCAAACAAGCAGATAAAGATAAGCTATATAAAGATGGAACTCCAGACGCAAGTATAAAAATAGAAACAAGAAGGAAAGAGCACTAGTTTCCCCAAAAAGAAAAGAGAAAAAAATCCCTTTCCTTTTTCCCTAAAGGCACTGTATATTAAGAAAGTATTCTCGAAGTTCGCCTTGCAATGCTTCTCGCTTTGCGTCAAATAATAAACAACAAAAAAAAATCATAACTAGGCTTGTTTTTTTTTT
>BMAO01029117.1:0-21816 GCA_019973975.1 Trichonephila clavata
TCGCGTTTACAAAACCGGCTAGTTCTTGGCATGGTAGGCACGCGGGAATCCCAAATAATCTTTGTGCACTTTTTCCCCTAACGGCGAAAGAGAGAGGTGTGTCGTCAGAGAGTGAGAGGAGGCATGGCACAACAATTTTTTGATGCCGGGTTTTTTTTATTTATTTTATTTATTTTTTTTACTCGAGTCACCATCTGGTGGTACTAAAAAACCCGCACCGCTGATTAATAGAGCAGCAGAACACGTTGATAATCTTCCTAGGCGTAGTTTTCTCGTGTGGGAAATGCATGTGAGCAAACAACCCTTTCGTTTGGCTTTGAAAGCTGGCTCGGAAGAAATCTGGGCGTTACCGATCATCATCATCATTGGCAGCTGTACCCCTTTTGCCAATATAAACCCTTTCGTGTTACTTCCGTGCGCAGAAACCTCATCAACTCTTCACGTCACAAATCACGTTCTTTACAGAGGGTACGAAAGGGTTAAACTGGGAGGGCTCCGAAAGTTTTCGCTTTTACGTACTTTCTCCTGCGGGGAATTCCCCCTCACTTTCGAACGATATCAAGAGTGAAATGTAAAAGTGTTCCTGTAACATTTGTTGAAATTTTTTTTGGTATGAATTTGTAACTGAAACCTACATAAACTTCCAGGAAAAGCTATATCCTCTTATTCCTCGTCTTTGTGCAATTTTTAAAAATACCGAAACGAAAAATTTCTGGTTTTACTAAAGAAGAAGAAAAGGAAATATTTTGCGACTTATGTATTTTTTAATTTAAGATTTGGGGAATATGATTAAACTGTAGTCTCATTTTGTAAGGAGTTTATAATCGGAAAAATTATTTTAAATTTAGTTGGAGATTTATGAAATCATGTAGTATATATTAAAGTAATTAAATAATATTCCATATTTTGAGATAAAATGAAGACAAAATATATTCAATACCCAAATAATTTATCCAAATAAATAACCAATAAAAGCAAGATAAGAATGATAAAACAGAAGATAACTGTATACTTGAATGATAAAATGTTCTATATAACTAATAATCAATAAGAAGTAAAATTTATTTAAAATTATTCAAATATAATTACATGAAACAGAAGAAAAAGGATAAAGATACAATAATAATCAATCGTTAAATTGTTATATGACTAAGATTAAAATAAATGAAAATAATCTGCCATGAGATGAGAAAGAACATTATCACAAAAATTCTGAATTATAGAGAGGCTGAAATAAGTCGTACTAATTTTTTTTAAAATTAATGATATATTATTAAACATGGAGGCCATGATACTAAACTTTTTATGTTCTTTTGAAAAATGTACCTATTTAGTTGAGAACCATTTGTTAATGAATGTCTAGATTTACATTCCAAGATTAAAATGATTGAAAAATTAAATATTATTTTGATTATAAACTTTTAATAAAAGAAAGAAAAAACAAAACAGCTTTAACATTGAACGTTAAATCTGATGAGCATTAAATTCTATTTGATATATACTTCCGCTTAAAACGAACAAGAAGGAAATTTTTTTAATTTGAATATCCGCATTCTAGGAGAACATATTATTACATGTAAGTGTAAAGTCTAATGCTGTGAAAAACAATAACTGAAAACAAATTTATTGATGAATAGTTTAAAAAATTCTAATTTCTGTAAAAATATTTTAAAAGTATTACATGTTTTAAAAAAAGGGATCAGATAATGTAGAAAATACAAATAAGTATAAAAGTAACGCATGTTGTTTTGAAAATTATAACACGCAAGTTTCTATTTATTATATAAATTTTTATAATAATTGGAAATTTGAAAGAGTAATATATAATATATATATAATAATATATTAATATATGAAGACGATGTTTTTTTCTCTTACACAAAAGTAAAAAATTTCATCATGAAAATATTATGAATGAAAAAATAATATAACTAAACAAATGCTCACTTTTCATTACAGGTATTTAATAATAAGATGAAATTAATTATTGAATTTTAAAACTAAAGTTTTACTTAATCAATAATAATTTCCACAATTTTGAAGGAATAATAATACAGTCGCATTTTTAAAGATACTTCGTAAATATAAAAGTTATAAAAAAATGCCAGTATGTTTAAAAATGACCTTGATACCATTTTCTCCCAAAGTCATAACGATGAATTTTGTAGGTCATTTCAAGGTCTTGATACTCTCATCTTTCACTTTCAATGTAAATACTATTTTTGTTACTGCTCTATATCTTTCATAATATTTTACAAAAGTGTGAGATCTCCTTTTCAAGATTTGTTTTGTTACTACAAGAACTATGCTAGTAACAACAGTGCTTAAGAAAAAAGTCTCGAAAAGTTTTTAAAAAGTCTTATTCTTTCTCGGGAAAAGGTTACTACCATTATTTCTATCAATGCTGCACCATCACACAAGCCACAAATTCAAAAAGATATTTTCAACTTACAGAAATTAACATTTTACGAGAAAAGAAAAACTAATTTTGATCTTCATAATTAAATAAATCAAAATTTATGAAAAATGTATTTCAGTATAAATAATAAATAAAATTACTTAATGAAAAATATCTTATTGCTCTGTAAAACTTGCTCTAAGTAATACAATAAAAAGTTTAATTGCAAAACTCTTAAATTTTTTTTTTATTGACTGGTCCAAAATAAAAAAAAAAGCTACAATAATTTTCCAAAAAACTAAAATATACAGAATTGAAAATTAACTGAGCAATTATTTAAAATTTCTTATTTTTAAAAAAAAATATCTCAATTTTCAAGCCTGGATTTCAATTGATGAAACTTGCTCTCTCTCTCCTAAATTCTTATGGCGTTAAACGCGTATGCATGAGGGGAAAAGAAAATTTTTCCTGTAGTTATAGAGTGAGTGAATATTAACGTCACACTGTTTAAGCAACCTGCCTGTAGTAATAGAAGATATTTCTCTTGAATAAAATATATTTGAAAAATAGAATATGATAAATATAAAAAGAACAAATGAAGATAATTTTGGTTATTGTTTTTGTTAAATTTCAATGCACGTGAAAATAAGATTTCTATTTATGGATTTCGATTATAACTGAATCGTATTTTTAATTTAACCATGCTTTCTTAAGTAATTCAGTGACAAACTATTGTTATTTCAGACTTCGGTAGTAAAAAATTATTATAATCGATGCTTATAAAAGTTTTCTGTTAAGCAACTTTTCTCCATAGCTTCTTTTAACTCTAATCTGACTATCATGATGTTGCAAGTAAAATCGGTATACGTGTGTTAAGATTATGTACATTAAATTGTTCATATTTGTCGTTCAATACACCATTGTATATGAAAATATCTATGGCTTTGAGACAAAGGTAATCACAACAATGCACACTTTGTGGTGATTCCATTGTACTGCAAATAACATGGAATGGTACATGCGGGCACCAATCGATGTATTTATTGTGTTACCTTCCTGATCTGCAAAACAATCTACAACTGCCATACACAGAATATGCCTGTCAACCCCATGAAATGGTGTGATGGTGTAATTGTGTGGAAAATAGGTGCTGTCGGTCTGTCACTTCCACCTGCATGCATCGATTACAGATCCAAGTCTCTTGGCTTGGTTACGTCCATCTAGATCACCGATTTCTCGGAAAGATAATCGATATATTCTATAGGCAAGAATTCAGCAGGGTATATTCGAGTTAATGAGAATTGAAACGAATTCTTCTCAAATTTAAATGTAATATTTTTCTATTTTATTTTTTAATACTTAAAATTAAGCAAAAGCATTTAAATTTTAATTTTAATTTTGGAAGAAAACTTAAACTTTAAAACTATTACAATAAAAATAGTTTTCTCCCTGCGAAAAGCAAACGTATTTATTTCAAAATTCAACTTGAGCTTTTCACAGATAAATATTTCACAATGAGTGTTAAAAGAAAGAAAAATGAAGAAAAAAAAAATTGTATCTTTTTTCTAATTTAAGAGTTTTGAATGAAAACATAATACTTTAAAAATATCACGGAAAAAATGTTATATCTTTCCCTTTATGCATAAAAAAGCTTGCTTTGTTTCTAAGCACTTACTACTTAAGCTTGCACAAAAATTGAATTCATTTCATCTGAATTGTGATACGTATTTCTCTAGGGGAAAAAAGGGCATTTAAACTTATATAACTGAAAGTGAGTGAAGTTTTTTAAAATTAAACTGATCTGGTTTGTATTTTTATTTTGTGACAACCGAAAGCATTCAATAACACAATTGCCGCAATTTTTTTCGCTTAAATGTGAGATCCTGTCTAAAATAGAACAATCGTAGGAATTTTGTTGTTGTATCTAGGGTCTACTTGCTCCTCAAAAGACATTCTGTTTATATTTTCTCAGTCAGCACTTTTTTTTCAATGCCCCATTCCTATCTCCATTTTTTATGATCTTCTCTCCCCTCTGTTTTTTTTTTCAAGGCCATTTTTTTTGGTTCAATTTTTTCCCCCTACCGCAGGAGAATCTTTTTTTTTACAAGTAAACGTGACTAGGCAAAGTTATTTTAGAAGGGGCTATTATTTTCTTTTCTTTTTCTTCTACACATAGGATGATCAAGGAAACTTGTTTTTTTTGGAGGGTAGAGAGGGAGAAAAAAATTTCCCCTCGTGCGTGAGCGTGTTATTGACATTCGTTTGAAAACGAACTCACTCAGCAATGCGCTTCGAAAAAATTATGAAAATTGGCTACTGGCCCCGTAAGAGGTAAACATAAATAATTTAAACAGAACACTGCATTAAATAATTACAAGACCGCTAAATAAGAGGTGAATTTTTTAAGAAGACACGCAAGAGAGTTTTAGTTTTTTTTATTTAAAATAGTAAGTTTTTTGTACAAAGTGATGCAGCTACTAAGTTTTGTACTAAGTTTAAAAAGGAACTTAAATTTGATTAAAAGCCACTCATTTATATATAAAAACCTAAATAATGTATCTACACTCATGTCCATAAATTAAGGATAATTCTGAATCATTCAGAAGTTGAACTCTAAAATAAAAATTTCACCTGTAGAATTATCACACACATCTTGAAGAAGAATATGCAAATTACAGGAAACCACCAGATGGCGTGGATAGTATGTCACAATAACGAGAGTGTAAGAAAGGGGTATATAAGGAATGGTGGCAAAGAAGTAAAATTGTTCACAAGCGCTTTAAAAACCTTTCAGTGCAATAACCGCATAGTTATGGCACAAAGGAAGCATTTGGATGATTTTTTACGTGGTAGAATTATCGGACGACTGCAATGTGGATCTACCCAGCTGGAAGTATCCAGGGAAGTTGGAATCGCCCAGAGTGTCATCTCCAGGCTTTGGTAAGGATTCCAAGATGATGGTAATGTGAGTAGATGTTACAGCACAGGTCGCCCCCGAGTTACAACGCCGAATGAGGACCGGTATTTTGCAGTTACTGCCAAAAGAAACAGACGGAGCACAGCATCAGACCTATCTCGTCAGCTCTGTTCAGCTACCGGTACGACAGTTTCAAGGCAGACCGTGTACAGACGCTTAGGGCACATTGGTCTATATGCTCGCAGGCCTGTCAGATGTGTTCCCCTTATCGCAACTCACTGTCGCCTGCGATTAACCTGGAGTAGAGAGCATGCATTGTGGACACCGCAACAGTGGTCTTGTGTGATGTTTTTCGACGAGTCCAGGTTTAGTTTGCAATCTGATTCTCGCCGGACTTTCATATGGAGAGTGCCAGGTACCCGTTACTACCAAGAGAACATCATTGAACGACACCGTTACGGTGGTGCAGGATGGCTCGTTTGGTGAGGAATTATTCTTGGTTCCAGAACTGACCTGCATGTTCAGATTGTTACGATGACAGGCCACATCTATCGGGATGTCATTCTGGAACAACATGTACGTTTGTTTCGGGGCGCCATGGGTGCTGAATTTCTGTTTATGGATGACAACGCCCGTCCTCACCGTGCAAATATTGTAGACGAATGCCTTCAATCGGAGGATATCACCCGTATGGATTGGCCAGCATACTCACCGGACTTGAATCCAATAGAGCATGTGTAGGATATGCTTGGCCGACGAATTGCAGCCCGTCAACCCCCTCCCACCTGTCTACAGGAACTTCGGAGGGTATTGCTTGATGAGTGGTGTAATATTACCCAAGATCAGATTGATAATTTGATACTCAGCATGCGTATGCGTTGTAAGGCCTGTATTGCGTTGTCCGGGAGACATTCTCCGTATTAACCATCATACTAACCATGTTATACTGTTTTTTGTAAATAGGTTCTTTTTTAAAGTTTGCTCCAGGGAGTAAAAATCGCAATTTTTATTAATTATGTCAAACATATAGCATCTTTTTTGCTCTTTACCTTTTGTTTAATAAAAAGACTTTACAAATAAGTCAAATTTGTTTTGCTTCTGTCTCTTTCTTTGCCTGAACTTCATTATTCTTAATTTATGGACATGAGTGTATATATGAAATTAGAAAACCACTTGAAGAAGTTAGCATATTACATATATATCACATCAGAATCATTATCAAGCCCTGCAGTAGTATATCAAGAAAGCTTTGCCTGATGGGAAAGTTTGGTGATATATTTGAAAATTTGCCCCACAGCAAAAAGTTATCTTAATGCGATGTGAGAAAAAAAAAATTTACTTTACAAGGATATTATTAAGTCTGAAAGAGAAATAAATAACTATAGATTAATAAAGCGTTCGAAAGCTGCCCTTCACAGTTTCATAGCTGGCGTGCTGTGGGAATTTGGAGCTCAAGTCTCATCCTCACTACTTGTCTGGGGCTCAAAATTACGAAGTCCATCTTCAATAGTTACAAAGCGACGTAAATTAAAATCAGTCAAATCAATTAATAATTATTTCATAATGAGAATAGATGATGAAAGGGCTTGAAAGAAAAAAGAATATGACAACATGAGAAAATCTACAAATTTTTCGATTGAAGCCTGAAAAAAAAAGCTTTGATTCTTAAAATTTCGAAACGTTTGAGCAAAAAAAAATAACTTATCAAGATTTGGTGAAATTTTTTAATCAAACGCCAATAAATATTTAAGAAACTAAGAAGCTCCTAAGTTATTAAAGAATCTTCGAGAAGAAAACTAAAATGGGCTAAAAGTATCATGTTATGTGATGGTGAGAAGAAAATAAAATTATATTTTCTGATGAAAAGAAATTTAACCTTGATAGAGTACCTATGTATACAAACTCTATTAGAATGACTAGAAGGAGAAGATGAATGTTACAGTTTATAAACGGAAAGATCAGTAACAGAATGGGGAGCCAGTAATCACACATAATAACATATAATACGATTTACTGCAAATTTCAGAATGTTTAGACTCTACTTAATAGCATACACTCTATAACAAAAAAAAAAAAAAAAAAAAAAAAACGAAGCACCAAGAATGAGTTGCCCGATAGAGACAAAAATTGATTGGTGGAAAGATTATGTACAGAATAGAAAATAATTAAAATATCAGAAAAGTCAATGATTTATTTCAGAGTTACATAGCTAGAAAGTAACGGACTCAATAAGGTGTTCACCCACTTCTAGCCTGGCTGCAAGTTACCACACGACGTGACATAGAGTGATAAAGCACCCTGGTCGTATCCTGCGGTATTTCTTGCCAAATTTGCTCCATTTGTCGGGCCAGGTCACCAACATTCCCTAGTAAATGCAGTCGCCTTCCCATCATATACCAGAAATGCTCGATTGGAGAGAGATCTGGCGATCTGGCTGGACAAGGAAGTGTTTAACAAGCCGCAAGACAGTTCATAGCAACACGTGCCGTATGTGGTCAGGCATTATCTTCCTGAAAAATATGCCCAGGGTATACTGCAAAAGGAACGGCAGTAAAACAGTTCTCAGAATGTCGTCGACGTACCGCTGTGCTGTAAGCGTGCCTTTAATGGAAATCAAAGGGATCTGGTTGTCAAAAGAAATGGCACCCTAGACTATAACTCCTGGTTGAGGGCCTGTGTGGCGTGCAATAGTGAAAGCAGGATCGGCACGCTGCCTTGGGCGTCTCCAGAGATGTCTTCGATGATCGCCAGGACACAGTTGGAAGCGGGATTCATCGCGAAACACTATCCGTCCCTAGTTAGCATGATTCCAACCTGATCGAGCCAAGCACCACTGTAATCTGGCTCGAACGTATGTAGATGGTGTGAATGGCAGGTGATGTATTGGTCGGTACGAACGTGTGACGGGTGCTTACGCGTTTCACTAACCTTCTCTCATAAACTTTTAAATTGTATTTATTTTAACCAATCCCCGCTGAGAGCTGAAAGTGTGACTTATGCAAATAAGATAGTTTCGGGTTTAGCGAGTTCGAAAGAGATATAAAAGGGAGAAATGAAATGAAGAGAAGAGGATGATTACGTGTTTTGATAGAGGAGTAAACTACGTGATTGATTAAGAAGGTGATTCTAGGAGATTAGTTTAACTAAGTGAAGTTTGTTAGCGGAAGGAAGATTATTGAAAAAGATTCATTAATTCGGTTCGGACGTAATTGAAGATATCCAGGATTGAAGCCACTTCATAGATTCTACAAGTATTCAAGATTCCTTCTTAAGGAGATATCCAGGTCTGTGATTTTTGTAGATTAGATTTAAATGCGTAGTTTGATTGTATGCGTTATTCCCCCGTGGTATCAGTTAGTATTCCGTCGTTCATAATTGAATTCTGATCTCACTCCACTGTAATTTGTTGTTCTTAAAGTTTGATTAATATTTGTGTATTTCTATCGTAACGAATAATAAATAGTGATTTATTATTTATGTAGTTATATAATTATGAATCCAACATACCCAAATGTAGATAATATGCAAAGAGGAATTAATAATCATAGGGGTAGTGAGAGACTACGACAAACGTAAATTTTGCTTTATCAGCCGTCTGTGAATGATCATGGTGGACATTCGTGTGCTGGTTGCACGTCTGATCGTCGATAACGATGAATTAGGAGCTGTGACAGCTGATCTAACAATCAATCTGTCCTCCCGATCTGCTGTGGCCCTAGGTCGACCGCTACCATCATGAAGGTGAAATCTACCAATGTCCACCCGTTCTTGGTAGCATCTTGTAATGGCCGCATCGCTTCGAACACATATGACGAACGATTCTCCGATTTGCCCAACTTACCTCTTTCAATCCAATGATACGACCTCTTTCACAAACTCTGAACAGTTTCTCAAAATGAGCTCGAATCCTGCGGCGAGGCATTTTGCTTCAGTCGTTGAAAGGTATCCTAAATCGCAATGCAACTGAAATTTTGACCATCAGATTGAGAATCGCTTCTTATAGACACCTGCTGAGTGCGTAATTCCGATGCACTGTAGCTCCCGCTATTCATTCATTGGACACCAAATTTTAATCATTTGCTTGTTCAGTACAAACGTTTTTGCGTACGAAATTTCATTTCAATCGGGTAACTCCTTCTTGTTGTATCATTTTTTGTTGTTGTTATACAGTGATACTCTCCGATCATCTGATACAATTCGAGAATTTATTAAGTGATGCTAAGTGGACATTTTAGTAAATTAATGCTTCTCTCCATGCATCTTAATCCACTTAAGAATTAATTGCTTAAGAAAGAAAAAGTTATTACTTTGTAATAGCCAAATTGCAGTTCAGATTTGAACCTCATAGAAATTTTTTAAGGTACGTATTATATCACAAATTTTTTACTACTCAGAAACAATGTTCCCGTTGAAAAAGAATAGGTGTAATAAAAGAATAGAGCAATATTTTTGAAACTGATATAACCATTTGGTCATTCCAATGAAAAAAGGAGTGTTTGAGGTAATCAAGATTAAATAAAATATCAACATTATATTAATTTTAACACTTTCTCAAATGGTTTTATAATCTATTATGACAGTGTTTCTTATTTATTTTTAATTTTTTTTTAACTTTACAATTTTTATTCTAATAATTATTCAAAATCATTGAAACCTAGTTACAATGAAGATATAATATCAAATTTCAAATCTTTATGTCATAAATAGAGCCTTTATTTGTTTCACAATTTTCAAAACTAAAGTGGTCCTTTATTTTCCTAACGGATTTTCTATATATTAGACATGCTATTCTAAATCACTATAAGTCTAATTAAAAAATTCTGCATTAGTTAGTATTTGTATTTACAGAATTTTTAAATAATATTTATACAATATGCATTTAAGTTTAAATGCACTACTTTGCAAGAAAAAAAAAAACAGTACAATGATGAATGCGATGGGATGCATATTTTCGATATAATTTTTCTCATAGAAACGTAAACATACATTTCCTAAACATTTATAAACGTATCCATTTTTTGGTAAATCGAATTTTATGAATATACACTACTAGCCATCAAAATTACAACACTCATAAGGAAAGTAAATAAAGGAACTTTACTTATTATACGTTAACAGAACAACATGATTAAATCTGTACGCAATTAAGGGTATACAGAAAATACAAATCCAGTGGCGTATCGTATACCCCCGCCACTCCCACACAGCGGGGGGGGGGCAAGGCTTCAAGGGAGCCCAAACGCTGACTGATGCTATTAACGTAGATTTTCTCAAAATCCGCTTTGCATTTTTTAAAATCGAATTTTTAAGCGATTTTCGAATTAGCGATCTAACGTCATTCAAATCAAAACTTAAATGCTCTCATTAGATATCTTTAATACAATAACCAAATCAAAAAGCATTTTTTATTTGCTGTAATCCTGGCGACGAGAGATACTTTTCTTTAGTGGGTTTTCTTTTTAAACATAAATTGCTAACAGATAAAACAAAAGTCAGACGGAGAATCGAATAAAATGATCGGAAGATATAAAAATTCATCACTGTTATTAGTACAGTATACTTAACATTAGCTGTTGAGAGAAAAAAAAGATATGATTTACTTTTTAAGATGCAACAGAGTAAATTATTGGCATCTATTGTCCCCCCCCCCATATATTTCATTTTCAATTTGCAAAGTTGTAAATAACGTACATCTGTTATGTCTTTTTCAAGTAAAATAGTATTACGATACTTGGAGAAACATAGAGAGTATTTTTTATGATAATTTGGTCTAGATTTATGAGTATTCGATCAAATGAAGCATAATGGAATTTATCAGTTTTTTATTTCTTTTTTCATGAAATTATTTTTGCATCATACAAAGAACTCTCCTTATTAAAAGTTGCAGTATTTATGCTAGAATATTATCAAACTGTAGGTCAAGCTCATCCCGGGATTCAGAAAAGAAGGATAAGGTAAATGATACCTTTTTGCTTTCGTAAAAATTTGAAATCGAAAATTATTTTACAGTGCTCGTGTCTTTCTTAGTGTTCGTTTTTATTTAAGTTACCAGTTTATCTGTCGTTAGATTTCCTATTTTAATAAATATTATAAATACACTTTAATGGTGGAGTATATCGAATAAATTATGAACAAATATGATTATATCGATGTCCTAAAAACAATTTAAACAAAATTGCCACCAAACTCGGCCTAGGATTATCGTTCCGTTTTCAATACAACAGCGATACTAAGCATACTGCTGAGATTATGAAGCTTTGGTAAAAAGGCAACGATTATACATTTACATGAAACCTTAGAGAAATCTCTATTATCCACTCCTGATAATAAGTTGAAGAAAAAGAATAATTTGTTGAAGTTACCTGAAAATCGATAGCAGTCCACATTGAAGCATTGGCTTTAGTATAATGTCCCATATCAATCGCACTCGCCTCCGCAGTCACCTGATCTGAATCCTACAGAACACCAATGGGATTTGCTGGAGCATAAGATTCGTCAACACAATATATCTAGCAAAGATATGCTGAAGAGTGTTCTTAAGGACGAATGAGGGAAGATAAGCTCTGAAGAAACCACTAGACTTGTTAATTTAATGCCTAAACGACTTCAGGAGGTTTTCAATCCAACCAGCTATTAAATAGCTCATTATCCTTTTTAAATAATTTTTATAGTTACTATTAAAACAGTAAATGTAGACCTTTTCTAATTGATTTTTGTTGGTATCGCTATAATCCTGTCTTTATTTTAAAAGCAATGAAAGCAAACCGAATTTACTTTTGTTATTCCCAACACTTGGAATGAACTAAATAAAATATTTAGTTCCCAAATATATTTATTTTAGCATGCGAGTCTTAGGACTTACATGAAGGCGGTCACTTAAAATGTCTTGGTGGCCCACCGGTCGATCGCAATCGTTTTAATGGTTACCCCGGATTTAGATCAACCCGATGAGATATGTAATGACTTACTGCTAAACCTTTTGCTGAATTTGAACGATTTCATTCGAAACGAAATAATTTAAAAGTAAATTTTACATGAAAAGAGAAAGTATTGCCTTAATTTATTTAATAAGTATAACTTTAAAAAAATCATAATTATTTAGAGCTTTAAAAACAAGTAAGTGGATCTTAATACCTATGGTGGCATAGTTCTCAAGCCTCTGCTTTCAACTAAGCTTTCTTTGCAGCGCGTGTGGAGGAAAAAAACAACAGGTTTTGACACTCCTTTCTTTTCTTTTTCTTTTTTTCTTCCTACCCCCCCCCCCTCTCTATTATAGTTCTCTAATTATTCTTTTCCTATCAATTAAGTAAAATATTTTGAGTAATTAAAGTTTCGAAAAAGCAAATATATCTGCCATGTAAGTTCTTATTAAATTCCTAAGAAAAACATGTGTTTGCACTTAGAAATTTAATGAAATGTGCAACTATTGCTTTGATATTTTCCTTTGAAATTAAAAATTAAAAGTAAAAAAACTTTTTTAAAAACAAGCTTTTATTTAAACGCGCTAAAAAGAATAAAATAAACTTTTCCTTTAAAACTTTTTTTACTATCAAATTATAACGTAATTACACAATTTATATGATATAAAAGCTTGTCCCAGATTTAATTACTCGTATTTACTTAGTTTGAAAATTTTAAAAATTAAAATCAAACAGATCAAGTTATTTAATTTACTTGTTTATCTACACAGGTAAATCTCGCGACAATCTTTTATATCATATAAATTATGCAATGACGTTATAAGTTGATAACAAAAACGTTTTAAAGGAAAAGTTTATTTTATTCTTTTTAGCGCGTTTAAATAAAAGCTTGTTTTTAAAAAAATTTTCTTTACTTTTATTTATCGCTGGACATGTTTCTCAGTCTGTTCATCTCATTCAACCCATCATTGCTGTAAGGTCGTTTGCCGGTTAATTTTGAACAGTCTAGCTAAATGAATTCTTGCAAAAAGGCGCATTAGACAAAAAACGCAATTTTTTTTTAAAAATCCGTTAAGCAATTATTTAAATCTTCTTACAGATCTTGGATAATATTGATCTACGCACGAAAAAAAGTTTCGTGAGATTTTCTTCATAAATGGTGAAGTTATTAAATGTTTAACTAAAATTTTGAGAATTTTTTGAAAAATCCTTAAAAAAAAAGGTTTTGGCTTTTAATTTTTAAATGACTGATTCTAAAAGAGCAAAGCATGAGCTGTTTTAGTAAAGAATGTCGATTCATTTAAATGAAAAAATTCATACGCAACAATTCAGACATAGTTTTTATAAAAACGCATCGATTTTGACTCATTTAAAAAAATCGTAAAAAATACAAATACAGTAAGACCCAGGCTTAACATGGGATATTCGTTCTATCAAAGTAGAGCGTAGTATGAAACAGCGTTAAACGAGGTTGTCTCATCATGTAAATAATGGGGTTAAGGGAAGATGGGTAGAAAATTGGTTAGGTATTTTACCATTAAATTTATTAATTATATTTTTTATGACAATAAAACAAAAACTTATTTTTACAAATATAAAAACATACTAAACGAATATGCACATAAAAATAAATAAAATTCTAAGTCAGAATATTTACATTTCAGATCATTCAGTCTTTTCTGTATTTCCAATTATCTGCCTTTTTATCAAGATGGTATCTAATGTAATTTGTGTGCGTTTTCCTTTTGCGCTCTGTAAGAAATTTTAGGTAAATGGATAAGGCATCCATAACACCCCATCTTGCCTTTAAACTCCTGTCAAAATTTGGGTTATTTTCAATAAATTGCTCTATTATTTCTGTTATAGTAATCAAACTGGTTTATTGAGAAATTAGATTCATTCAAAATGAATCACCAATGCAAAGAAAAAGTTAAGAGTCTAGAAAAACTAGATACTAAACTTATGGATAAAAAAATTAGCACACCAAGAAATAATTGCGGGATCGTAACGAAACTTGGCATTAAGGTACATGTCGTTGAGATATGTAAATGATTAGAAATGCAGCGGGATTGCGCATTACGTATAGCCGATAGAGGGCGTTTAACGTTGTTCTCTGTGGAGTATAAAACAGGTAACCAAAGCTTATTTGAGTGTGCTGAATCGTTTACAAAGGAAAAGCTAAAGTAGACATGCCATTACGCCATTTTCGAAGACAATATGAGCAGCTGTCGCAGTTTGAGAGGGGGAGAATCCTCGGCATGATGGAAGATGGGTGGTCAGCTAGGCGAGTAGCTCGTCAATTAGGCCGCTCTGATTGTGTTGTGAGGAGGTGTTGGGACCAGTGGATCTGAGAGATGTCATTTACATGAAACCAGGACCAGGACGCCATCGACAGAGCAGTCATCGATGAGACCGCCATATCGTAAGAAATGCACGCGTACAGCCAACTGCTTTATCGGCCGCCATCCAGGCACAGGTAGCACCTTCACTAGGGCCCCTGTGCCTGCTCAAACCATACGAAGGCGCCTGGCTGAAGGACATTTGGGATCGCGGAGCCCATTACGTGTGCTGCCCTTGACGCCCACCCATCAACGCCTCCGTTTGGAGTGGTGCCACGCACGAGGAAACTGGTCTGCAGCGGAAGGGAACCAGGTCGTCTTTAGCGAGGAATTCAGATTCTATCTCAGTAGTGATGACAATCGTGTTCGTATGTGAAGACCCCGTGGTGAACGCCTCAATCCTGTCTTTGCTTTACAGCGACACACCGCTCACACAGCCGGTGTGATCGTATGGGGTGCCATTGCCTACAATACACGGTCATCTCTAGTATTGATCCGTGGCACCATGACAGCCCAGCGGTATGTCCATGACATCCTGCAACCACATGTGTTGCCCCTCATGCAACGGCTCCCAGGAGCCATTTTTCAACAAGAAAATGCTCAGGCTCAGACGGCAAGAGTGTCACAAGACTGTCTCCGCATTGTTACTATCCATCCTTGGCCTGCCCGATCCCCAGATTTGTCTCCAATCGAGCCTATCTGGAATAATTTGGGATGGCGAGTTGAGCATCCCTCGAGTTTGAATGAACTAGATGCAAGGTTACAGCAAATATGGAACGAAATGTATCAAGACATCATACAAAACTTGTATGCCTCAATGCCCGATCGTATCGCATCGTGCATTCGCGCTAGAGGGGGCTCAACAGGGTATTAAATTCTCCGTTTTTTTGCCTTTTTCTCTGAAATAAATGATCCTTTTTCTTTGATTCTCTAATCATTTACTTATATCAAAGTAGTCATTGCGTATGTAAAATTTCGTTTCATTTTGACGACTCCTTCTTGGTGCGCTAATTTTTTTTGTCCATGAGTGCATATAAAACGAATCCTTTGATGACCACATCCACCTATGATGAAAAATAAAATCATAATATTTGTCACTATAGCAATTGTTATATTATAAAAATTTATACTTACAATAGGCGTCAACAAATGTTTGAAACGATAAAAATACGTTCGTATAACACCTCAGGAAAGAAGAAACGCAGATAAACCGCTTCGGATATCGGGAAGCCTAACAATGCGTGCAATTTCGGGGAATCCCACTATTCAAATAAAAGAGCGTTAAACAGAAACAGCGCTAAGCGAAACAGCGCTAAGCAGGTCTTACTGTATTATTATTTTGTAAAAAAAAAACTGTACCGTATCGTGGTTAAATAAATGATCTTTCCGATTCTGTAATTATTTCTTGTCTGAGTTTTATAAAAAAAAAAATTAGATCGCTGTTTTAAAAACGTCAAAACTCAAAAAAAAAAAAAAAAAAAAAATTCCATCTTGTGGTTATTTTATTTTGCATCGCCGAGCACAGCGGAATAAACAGCCCACAAGGATAAAACAATTATACATTTTAAGGTTTTTAATTAATATCTTTTTAACTAATTGCACTATCGGAATATAAATGGTCAGAATATGCATTGTTATCCAAACTAAACGTGTATACAAAATTTCTGCTTAATCGGTTGAAGATATCAGTTTCAAAATTGTGTTGCTACATTCCACCCGAACAAAAATTACATAGATACATACACATACATATATACACATACAGACACATACATATATACACATACAGACACATACATATATACACATACATACATACGCACATTGCAAATTAAATAAAAGTTTGTAAAAATCAAGAAAATCGGAGAAAATCGTTTCAAAGAAAGCCTTGAGAAACTAAAACTTCTAATTTATAGAAAATTCAGCCTCAAATAAATGTGAAAGAAAATAATTTGTTCTGTTATCATTTACTTAACACACGAAATTATTTATTACAAAAGAAAAAAAAGTACATGACCTTATTGATCTTTAGTGTAGTAATAGCATTTTTCCATATAGCCTTATCAGAGCATTTTATAATCGAATAACTTAAAAATTGAGGAGGAGGGCTATTTAGCCCGCTCTATATGACAACATAAGAGCTACTGGAGACGGACCTCGTAATTTTGAACCTCGGTTCAGTGATAAGGACGACACCTAAGCAAGCACTCCCTCTCCTAACCACCACACGGTTGGGAGGACATTAAGCCTCGACATATTTAATACGTATCGGCCCCTCCACTCGATGGGTCTTTAGTGGCATCAGGACTCAAGCCCGCGACACTCCGGCCACGAGTTCGTGACCATAACCACTAGGCTACCGCAGCCACAATAACTTAAGAAACATCTTGTTACACCTTTATCCACTAACGGTACTTATAAGTACCACTCACCTTAAAATTACGTAGAATAACCGTTTTTACGAGTATTCTGACGGTACTTAGCAAGAATATATATACTTTTTAATTCCACTCTTTTCCAGGATATATACGGGATTCTACGATGAGTATTTTAGCGGGGAGGGCGAATAGCTTTAAAACTGAAGTCGCATTTTCAGCTACCATTTCGATCGGACTGCCAAGATTGTCATTTTTATTCCGTAAAAGTAGTTAAAGTCAAAATGTGTCTTATTTTTTTATATGTTAGTTAAGATCTTAAAAAACGATTTGACTATTTATTTTAAGTGAACAGTGTATGTAATTGACTTCATAGTTGAATAACTTTGGGGTACTTACAAGTATCGCCAGCGCACTGGATGCTAGAGAAGAACTTAGTGTTTACTTTTCGTCTGTGTAGTTCATTATTGTTTTTCGTTGTGTTGTAGCATCAATACTAAAGTGTTAAAGAGATGCCTTTTTGGTATTTCTTTTTTGTTTAACTTATTTATTTTGCTTTTATATGTATTTTTTTAGCATCTTCAAAAAATTTTGAAATTTGAATCTGAGATTCCTTTTTTTTTTTTTGCCTCGCTATAAAATTAAATTATATCTGTTCTACGTTCATAAATTAGCATTTTAATTTGTTTGTGTGCAACTAAGATTTAACAATAACTGGAGGATTTCAAGGTGCTATAATTTTTTCCCTTTTCTTAGAGTTTTTGGAAAAAAGAAGCTTATATTCTTCAAGAGGCTTTGAATTTTTACAGAAACTACCATCTGAAAGCAGTGATGCACAAACAGATGATTATTCAGAAAAGAGTCACCGCAAATATTCTACAGGAATTTTCTTCTGATTCTGAAGAAGACTATCAAGAAACTAAACAAGAACCAGGGTGCAGTGGGTTCCCGTTCAGAAAACACAGTATTTCCTTCCACAGGTTGCAGTGCTTTAAAAAAACATTCAGTCGAAACCTCTCTCAAAATGCAAAACGTGTAATGCATTTTTGTGTATTAATGAAAAGAAAAACTGTTTCTTTGAATATCATCAAAGTAAGTTTATGAGTAAAACCTATTTTTATGGGCAAAAAAGCAAATAAATTTTAAAAAATTAAATTTTTTTGTTCTGTAAAATATTAGTGCTGTCTGGTTACTTTAAGAGTTAAAACTTCGTTAAAAGAGTCACACGGTATTTTTGTATTATGAAAATATTTTAGCCCTTCGTGTACTGACGGTATTTTAAAGTACTAATTTAATTACTTAGCTCTAACGGGTTAAATTTCCCAAAGTTGAGTATTTTACTTATGTATTTTCTTCAATTTTCATTGTAGTGACTAAAAAAAATATTTCCCGAAAAAAATTGCAGTAAATCATAATGCAGCAGATAAAGAGTTAAAATGATATGATCTTGGGCTTCAGATTTATGTAGAATAATAAAACTAGCTTTACGCACATAACGCTCTAGAATTAATAATAAAATGATTTGATAATTAGTTACATTCTTTATAATCCCACACACACAATGATGTTGATGACAAACTCTCTTTCCTCGTTTTCAATGTTATTATTTACAATTCTTGTGCTATGTTTAATTCAGTCACGGATTTCTTGCACTTTTCCGATATCTACACTTTTTTCGCAGTCTTGCTCTTCATCTGTATTTCATCCTTTTTTTAACATTATTTATAATCATGACATCTTCAGCAGCTTTGGTTACCGATGTCTCGGTGCTGTAGCGATGAGACTTTCAGCTGAAGCAAAGGAACCGTCTCTTTCCCTACAAAACTTTTTATCCTGTGCTGAAAAAAGAATATCTCTAACGGTGTGGAACAGTGCTCCTATAAGCAGGAATTTTATTTTCGGAATATTGGGTGCAATGTTCACCTACGTCATCTTATTCGATAGCCTGGTTAAGGAAAACCGCTGTGCTTAATAATTCCAAACATCGTAATTTAAAAAATTAACACACAAATATTAAGAGAAAGGGTATGAATGTTGAAGTAAAAGGCTTTATTTTTTCCAAAGAAAATAAGACAGATAAATTTAAAAAGCTGATAAGCAAACGAAAAGTTTCCAACATGGCTATTATAAGTAACATCATGCGCGCACCATATGGAAAAAAATCAAAACATTTATTTTTTTACGAAAATACAGTTTTACCATCATAAGCAGTGGCTTAACGTAATTGTGGGGGGCCCAGGGACTCTAAGAGGCCCAAAGCTTGACTGACGCTAAGTACGTATTTGGGCTTGGGGCCCTAAACTTGAGTTTGTATGGGGGCCCTAATGTACTCCGTTACTCCACTGATCATAAGAAATATCAAACATTCCTATAAACAGTTAATTTTGTGTTCACCGAAAGCTACTATGTTGCTTGAAATGATGGTAAGAAAAAGTCATATTATTCCAATGTTCTGTGAAAAAATTTAATCTAAATCTATTACACAAAATTAAAAATGTTTTTTTATCTAGTTTTAGAAGAAAATGTATGTGACTAAAATCTTAAATCGTGGGTAATAATCCTTATCAAACATAAAGAGAAAAATCAAATATTCACGTGGTGAGTACTTGGAGTCTTCACTATATAAAATTTACATTACGTAATTTAACAAACTCCATTATATATTAATTTTTTTCATATATATATATACTAGCCGTTACCCGCCCGCTTCGCTGGGTATTTCATGATGTTTTATAAATTTTTACTGCTTATATATATGTATAAATTATTGATATCTAAGTCCTGCATTAAGAATTCGATTGTATTGAAAAATATACTTAGAACTGTAACTGTCGCCTGTTGATAAAAAAAAAAAGGGCAGAACTCAACTAATTTGTATTTTCTAAAAATCTCTAAAATTGAAGTATAGAATGATGTTTGTTCTGTCTTAACCCAAAAACCAAGTCGATTCTCGCAAAACCAATTTTCGGTGGATCTCTACTCTGTAAATTGAACATGCAAGCCAAATTTCAAGTCTAAATCTAACAGAAAAAAAACAAAAGTTTTACTATCAATATCCCCGTAATCCCGTTGAGAGCCTTTTTCCAAAATAACCGCTCTTAGCGGATTTCAATTCAACAAAAGAAAAATGCAAACCAAATTTCATTATTATAGTCCTTGTAGCTAGAAAAAAGGATTTTTTGTGTGTCAATACGTCCCAGTAACCCCCTGCACCCCTCCGCAGAACTTGATTTACTTAAAATACATTCTTAGTGGATCCCTATTCAACAAAAGAAACATGCTTAACAAATTTCAAGTATATGGGTCTAACAATTAAAAACAGAAATTTTTTTCTGTAACTCCTCTTGACCCCTCGCAACCATCCTTGGGGGTCAATTTTCGTTTTACTCTTTGTTAGAGGAACTCTATTCCATGAAAGGAACATGCCTACCAATTTTCAAGCAGGATGATCAAATAGTTTAAAAATGGAAATATTTATCGAGTACGCCTCTTAATCCCCGAAATTAAACTTAGTAGTTGATATTCGCAAAACCCATTTTGTAGCGGTTCTCTACGAAAGGAATCTGCTTATCAAATTTCAAGACTGTACGTCTAATAGTTTAAAAATGGGGATAATTATCTATAACGCCACTTGAGCCCCCGCAACGCCACTTCGGGGTCTGTCTTCACAAAACCCATTTTGTAGGGGAATTGCAACACTATGAAAGGAATCTGCTTAGCAAAATTTGTGCGTCCAATAAATTAAAAAATACAAAAAAAATTATCAATAACGCCCCTTGAACCCCCGCAACGCCACCTAGGGTTCTATTTTCACAAAACACATTTTGTAGTGTATCTCTATCCTATGAGAGGAATCTGCTCACCAAATTTCAAGACTGTGCGTCTAATAGTTTAAAAATAGAAATAATTATTTATATCTGCCCTTAAACCCTTGGGGGTCAATTTTCCCCAAACCCGTTTTGTAACGGATATGTACTCCATGAAAGAAACATTCCTACCAATTTTCAAGCTGGTAGGTCAAGTAGTTTAAAAACGAAAATATTTATTTATTACGCCACTTAATCCCCCGCAACGCCACTTAGAGGTCTGTTTTCACAAAACCTTCTTATAGCTGATCTCTACTCTATGAAAGAAATCTATTTATCAAATATAAAGACTGTGCGTCTAATAGTTTAAAAATGGAAATAATTATCTATAACGCCCCTTAAGTCCCGCAACGCCACTTGGGGGCAATTTTCACGAAACCCATTTCGTAGCGTATCTCTACCCTATGAGAGGAATCTGCTTACTAAGTTTCAAGACTGTACGTCTAATAGTTAAAAAATCGGAATTTATAATACCCCTTAAATCCCCCACCCCCGCAACACCCCTTGGGGGTCAATTTTTTCAAAACCCATTTTGTAGCGGATATTTACTCCATGAAAGAAACTTACCTACCAATTTTCAAGCAGGTAGGTGAAGTAGTTTAAAAACGGATATATTTATCTGTTACGCCCCTTAACCCCCCGCAACGCCACTTAGAAGTTTTTTTCACAAAATCCGTTTTGTAACTGATCATTATTCTACGAAAGGAATCTATTTATCAAATTTAAAGACAGTGCGTCAAATAGTTTAAAAATGGAAATAATTGTCTATAACGCCCTAAGCCCCTGCAACGCCACTTGGGGACGATTTTCCCAAACTCATTTTGTAGCGGATTCTACTGTATGAAGGAGATCTGCTAACCCAATTTCAAAATTGTACATTGAGTAGTTTAAACATGGAAACAATTATTATTTATAACGCCCCTTGCGTTTCGAATTTCGGAAAATCCGTTCTTAGCTGATGTCTACTCTATGAAAGGAACATGTCTACCAAATTCAAGTCT